>VDFB02028480.1:0-33875 GCA_007258455.2 Sequoia sempervirens
TGTGCTTGCTCATCCAGAATGGACAATAGCGACCATAGGGCGGAGTTATCACTATTTTACTCTAAACTGAAAGTAGGAATGATTATTACAAGAAATGACAAAGCAATATCAAAACACTGGTCAGTACTACTGACAGTTTACAAGATTATGACTGCCTGCAATGTCAAGATATCATATGCTTGTCAAATAGTACGTTCAACCAAGAATCAATTACAATCCTTAAGAAATCACAGTGTCCCAACCACAAAACAGAAATGCAGATTTCTGTATTCTGTTTTTTTTGTCAGATCTGTACTTTAAATGTGCAATCAGCAGTTCACAAATTCCAAAGAATGTTCACAACTTGCTCAATAATCATCCAATTGACATGCCATAAAATGCTAAGTACTCAGAAGACCTAGGCGACCAAGTTAGACCCTTGAAACTGAACCAAACCCTGCAGATTTAATTAACATGGATTCCAATGCATATGCCAATGGTACGGCCTAGTACAGAAATTCGACTTCCTCTTAAAAATTCAATACTCTTTCTAAAAATCTAAGATCTGGAAGATATGGGCGCCTATGACAAACTTATCTAATGATGCAATACCCAAAATGATATTTTTGTCTTTTTTTGAGATATGATTAAAACATGCAATCTAGTATGAAAAGAAAGCTAAAGCTGCAACACTAAAATACTCAAAACAGATTTTACATTGCAAAAGCCCGAACACAAATGAAATAGCTAAGATGCACTCACAAATAGACTAATAATCATCACTAGTCGTTGTCTTACAAACGAGAAGAGATGCCCAAACTAGGAGGTCTTCATCCCTCGAAGCAATCCAGAATCAATCCGGCAGCATAACGGTGTATTTTCCAAGATGCCGAAATGATGCACTAAGACTCCTCTTTATAATTTCTTCCGTTGACTTCGCAAAACCCTAAAATCTGTTTTTAGGTCAAAACCCACTCTCCTCAATGATGGGCGTACTTTTGCCTTCAAGCTTTTGATTTGATATTTTTGAATAAATATCATACTTTAATTAATGCGCCCAACATTAGCTTGCTCAGACTTTAGAAATTATTAAAATATTCATTAATGAGGCGCCACCCTCAAATGACCACCTTTTTAAAACAACCTTAAGTCATTAACTCTAAGCCAAGGGTCAACGTTAAAATATAATAATTAAAACGTGACTTTTTTTAATTTAAATGACTTAACTTATTTCTCCGAAAGTGCCCTGAAGCCAATACTGATGAAGTCAACTGATCAATCTGAAGCCGGAAGTCAACCAACCTGAGCTCATCTGGAAAGCTGCCAAAAATAGAATTTACTAAAAATAGTAAATTCCAGAAAGTGCTCCGAATGCCGAGATGAACATACCACTGCGAAGCTCTCTGAAAACCCAGAAAGAATCCGCCATTGAATCCACCATCTCTGAGCAATGACCTCCTCAAAAATAGGAAACCCTAATTTTACCTTCCGACTAGCCTTCGGGTTTCCAGAAAAAGGCCAACGGTCACATGATCGAACAGGTTTGAGAAGGGGACATTACAATCCGCCCTTCCCAAAATTGCTTGTCCTCAAGCAATAGCACCACAACTCCAGAAATTTGAAAACTAATCCATACGCAACAAGAATGATCCTTGGTTCCCAAATGCGTCTCAGGAAAAACCCACCATGCCGATGCTGCACCACTCTGATCACATTAATGAAACTATCATGCCAATGCTGCACTGACTCCCCTTGTAACTCCAAAGTGTTATCATCTATGATACTCAAACTGAAAGATCTTAAAGGAGGGAAATCAAAATCATGCAACCTCTCATGTCCCCGATCCCCCGAATTAACAGTATCAACCATACTACTGTCAATCACCATTCTAAGCAATAGGAGAGATAGTCTACTCAAATCAAAATCGAACTCCCCCGCATACCTCCACATGGCAACAAACGGGACCATGACTGCAAGTGTGACCTCTACAAATCTTCTTGCAAAAAGGAAGGCAATCCTTTGCAAGAGCTCAACAAATTCAAACTCAGGACCCCACATGAAATACCACTGAATTGTCACGGCACAACTAAGAAGTCTGAAGAATTCTTTCACAATTCCAACCCCAAGAGTCTCAAAATATAGATTCAAAACATGGGGTAACTCATTGTCATGAACCAATAATGAAAATAAACCATCAGAGTTTGCATCACAAACCTCCAAAGTGGCTGAAAATCCCGCTAAAGCCATCTCCATCAGGAAACTACCACTTCTTTGATCAGGAGTGAGGTACCAACTCTCCTGAATGAAAGTAACTCCATAAGTAAGATGGCTGGTCTGCCTCCAACCAGCAAACTCGTGTCTCAAAATCTGCCCTTGTCTGAGCTGAAAGTCACTTCCAAGAACTACCGATCGTTGATCTTTCCAACCCATATTCAAAATTTCTCTCCAATCCATTTGTTGATGAACAAACGGAACCATCAAGTAGCTGGAAATGAGGGGAACAACATCAACAAGTCTGGAAATTTGTTCCTTATCCCTCCAAGAATCTTTTTCATAAGTAATAAACTCAGCCAACCCAAGTTGAGAATCCCAAACATGGATACTCAACTGGAAGTGATTTTCAACACACTGCAAAGAAATCTCTACACATTCCAAAGTGCTAGTGAAAACCAAGTGCCTTCTCACGAAACTGATGCCCCTTCTAGTAAATCCTTGAAGCTTAACCAAGAAAGCTTCCACATTAAGGGAGTATGAAACATAGAGTGGCTTCAATTTCCGCTCCCAAAACTGATCAATATGATTCCAAACATCATTCCACCCAAGGGATGGATTGTCAAGAGTGCAACTACCAAAGTCTAGTTCACCTTTTCCCCATTCCTCCTGAGTAGTAGGTCTGAAATCTTCACTCGTTGCTGCTGTGATGAAGTTACCAACAGCTACCAAGACTTGTCTCTTCAACACCTTGATGTCATAGATGTTGAAATTACCTTGCTTCGTCACCTCCCATGTAGAACCTTCATCCTCAGAGCCACTTATGCATCCATTACTACTCAACATACGTGGCACATCCTCATGGAGTGATATCGAAGCAACCAAGCACTGGAAACCAGAATCAGTTTCATTCTCCATTTCATCCTCTACTTCATAGAGAGGATTATCATAACTTTTCTCATCACCTTCTTGAAAAAGAGGATTGTCATAAACTTGAAAGTCATTCCCTTCATCTTGCTGCTCCAAATCTGCACATGCAACCTTTGATTTTCTTGTGAAACCTTCAAGATCAAACTCCTCTCGAAGACTATCAATCTCATCAATTACTTGCTTGATTTCTCCAGCTCTTCGTGCATCCTCTTGCTCCTTGAAAAGTTTGAAATCTGCAAACTGGTCTTCAACCTTTCTTAGAGCCAACTGAGTTTCTTTCAACTTGTCCTCTGTTGATTTCAGCTCCAAGGTGAGCTCACCAACTATACTCTCCCTTTTTTCGAAAACAATGAAGGCCTTCTGTGCAGATTCAATGGCATGATCTTGATCTTCAATCAAGTGTATGTATGCTGATTTCAATGTCTCCAAAGAGCCTCTGATAAGTTGCAAGTTAGGAAGAGCAACTTCATCCTTAACTCCACTTCGTCTCTCTTCAGACTGAGCCTTCCAATAGAGATCATCAACCAAATTGTGTGTGCGATCAAATAGGGATAGCGTTTGTACTTCTTTTCCAAAAGATACCTTGCATTGATCTTCCCACTCATGAACATGCAAAGAAGGTGAACTGCTGATAGGCTGCAACTGAAAATCAGAACTTCGTTCCTTGCCTTTGCTGCCCTCTTTGCTACCCCAACATTCTTGTACTTCACCACCAACTAGCAGAGAATGCTCATCATCATAAAAAGCATCATACTCCACAATTTCTTCAACCCATTGCTTGCAACCAGCTTCGTGCATTGATAAATCTGATTTGTGTTTAATAACACTTTCAAACTCTCCATCTTCAAGATCCATATGGTCTTCTAGCTCTTCTTCTTCATCACTGCCTCCTTGATCAAACATTAGACCAGCATCCAACCTGCTCAAGGAATCATATTTGTCTGCTGTTCGGAAAGTTTCTGTAACCACAAATTCCTCTTTAGTGGCTGCAACCACTCCAAAGAGATCATTATGGAATTTTGTGGAACAATCTTCTCCTTCAAAGACAACTTCTCCTCCAAGAGCCACCTCATAGTCTACTGTGCAACCTGGTTCTTGTTCTTCATCAGGATCAAAGGGAAACTTATCCCACACAGGTTCTTTAACATAACTTGATGCCATCACACCTGGATCCCAAATGCTAGTGAGCTGATTAAGATGATCAACTGGAAAAAACTTATCATGCTCCCCTTGTAGTGATGACTCTTTGAATAAGTCAAGTCCTAATTCACTTAAGCTGAAATCATCAAAAAAGTTTTTCTCCAATGGCTCAGTTTGCTGATCAATCCCAAGACCAACAATGTCACCCCCGAAATGAAGTGAAGAATCTTCAATGTTTGGTGTTTGAAAAACTTCATCTTCATTATCTTCTATGGAACCCTCATGAGAGATTATGTTGCTGATTTCCTTATGTGGAACTTCTCGGGAAGTTGAGACAGCAACAAGAGCCAATCTATCCCTCACTAAATCTTCAACAAGAGGAGGTACAAACACATCGAAATCATTACCAACATCACCACTTTGGTAACGGTCATAAGCTGATTCAAAGACACCAATAGTATTTCCTTCAACTTGCTCTTCTTCACTTGCTATCACATGCAAGTCAAGGGGCGTATTATGAGGCTCTTCCACACACTCTTCAACTGTCACGTTTTCTCCTTCGAGCTCACGATCATTTTGATGTGATATGTGCACCTTGTTTGTGCCATCTTCAATGCTAGATGACTGATTTTTCTCTTCAACTTGCATATTTGTCGGCTGCAATCCACAAATAGGCACTTCATCTCCTTCCTTCTTTGATTCTTCGAACAAAGCTTGTTTTGCTTCCCTTTTTATCCTTTTCCTAATGTGGTCCACCATCTTCAACTTTTCGGGCTCCAGTGATGCCACACACCTCAAATGGGAATCAAATGAAACATTGTACCTATAATCATCTGGCATGGTTTGATATTGCTCACGGAGTTTGACAGCCTCATCTTCACATTGTCTTTTAAACTGTCTGGCATATACAATGAAGTCCCTTACGACATCACTAACCTTCCCTTCCTCCGATGCCATAGTTAAATCTGATTTCTCACGACCCATAGGCCTTAGAAAATGCAACCTCTTTGAAACTTCTGAAAACTAATACTGAACTCAGCTCTGACCTCTGATGTAGAATCTGTTTTCTCTGTCAAGTCAACTCTGATGGGCACAGGATGGCAGGATCTTGGCTCTGATACCACTGAAATATACCGAGCCAAATTTTTTCGTTTTCAATTAACAGATTACAACATTCAAGCAAGTGCACCCGTTAAGGTTAGATAGATAAACCGAAACGTGCAAGAAAGTAAACTCACGATACAGAAGGGAACTCAACGTCAAGTATGTGCTACCCAATCCAAGGTGGAGTGAGGGGCGACCATATGACGGAGTGATTACAGAAAGCAAAGCTTGAAATGAAATGCTGAATAATGAAACTACTCAACACCCAGAATGTGCTTGCTCACCCAGAAGGGAAAGTAGCTACCATAGGGCGGAGTTATCACTATTTTACTCTAAACTGAAAGTAGGAATGATTATTACAAGAAATGACAAAGCAATATCAAAACACTAGTCAGTACTACTGCCAGTTTACAAGATTATGACTGCCTGCAATGTCAAGATATCATATGCTTGTCAAATAGTATGTTCAACCAATAATCAATTACAATCCTTAAGAAATCACAGTGTCCCAAACACAAAACAGAAATGCAGATTTCTGTATTCTGCCTTTTTGTCAGATCTGTACTTTAAATGAGCAATCAGCAGTGCACAAGTTCCAAAGAATGCTCACAACTTGCTTAATAATCATCCAATTGACATGCCGTAAAGTGCTAAGCACTCAGAAGATCTAGGCGACCAAGATAGACACTTGAAACTGAACCAAACCCTGCAGATTTAATTAACACGGATCCCAATGCATATGCCAATGGTACGGCCTAGGACAGAAATTCGACTTCCTCTTAAAAATTCAATACTCTTTCTAAAAATCTAAGAACTGGAAGATATGGGCGCCTATTACAAACTCATCCAATGATGCAGTACCCAGAATGATATTTTTTGTCTTTTTTGAGATATGAGCAAAACATGCAATCTGCTGTATGAAAAGAAGCTAAAGCTGCAACACTAAAATACTCAAAACAGATTTTACAATGCAAAACTGAACACAAATGAAATAGCTAAGATGCACTCACAAATAGACTAATAATCATCACTAGTCGTTGTCTTACAAACGAGAAGAGATGCCCAAACTAGGAGGTCTTCATCCCTCGAAGCAATCCAGAATCAATCCGGCAGCATAACGGTGTATTTTCCAAGATCCCGAAATGATGCACCAAGACTCCTCTTTATAATTTCTTCCGTTGGCTTCGCAAAACCCTAAAATCTGTTTTTAGGTCAAAACCCACTCTCCTCAATGATGGGCGTACTTTTGCCTTCAAGCTTTTGATTTGATATTTTTGAATAAAGATCATACTTTATTTAATGCGCCCAACATTAGCTTGCTCAGACTTTAGAAATTATTAAAATATTCATTAATGAGGCGCCACCCTCAAATGACCACCTTTTTAAAACAACCTTAAGTCATTAACTCTAAGCCAAGGGTCAACGTTAAAATATAATAATTAAAACGTGACTTTTTAATTTAAATGACTTAACTTATTTCTCCGAAAGTGCCCTGAAGCCAATACTGATGAAGTCAACTGATCAATCTGAAGCCAGAAGTCAACCAACCTGAGCTCATCTGGAAAGCTGCCAAAAATAGAATTTACTAAAATCGGTGTTCCGCGGGGGCGTCCCCAAAAACACGGCGTTTGAGCGGGGGCGTTCGAGGCGAGGGGACGCCGGAAAGCGATCCCTCGCCGTCTCCGCGTACGCCCGCCGTCCCGCCGTCTCCTCCTGAAGGGAGACGTTTCCCTGACTTTCGCGCACAGAAACGCCATGGAAACGCCGCCCGGTTAAAAAATTGAAAAAGTTAAAAACATTTTAACCTAAGTTTTATTATACTTCATTTGATGAAATTATATCATTTTACATAGCAGCCGCAGGGTTTTTTGACTGGAGTCTGGTGCATTCGACTGCATTTGAGGTATTTCATTTTTCGAACCCTTCGTTTTGGCTCGCGATTTCATTTTCATTGTATGCAAAACGTTGAAACCTGGTTTTTTGAGCGCCACAGAGATGTCCGCTCATGGAATGCAATGGTTGCGGGGTTTGCAGAAGCCGCGCGACCATTGCATTCCATGAGCGGACATCTCTGTGAGTTAGCAAATAAATTAATAATAATTGCAACTGCAAGCTGCGCGACCATTACATTCCATGAGCGGACATCTCTGTGAGTTAGCAAATAAATTAATAATAATTGCAACCATTGCATAATTTGCATTCCATGAGCGGACATCTCTATGAGTATGAGAGGAACTGGTCCACTTATAGCTTCATCCACTCTGTTAAGAGGAACAGGCTTACTTCTAGGAGGGCAGAGAAGCTTGTGGCTGTACATAGTGCCCTACGTCTAGTTGACCGCAACACAACTACATACAAGGAGAGTCCAGCAGCCAGATGGGATGTAGAGCCAGAAGAGCCATCACAGATAGATGATGATCCTACAGAGACAGGGCTGGTTGGTATTGGTTTAGATGAGCTTCAGCATGCGGAGTCTAGCAGTTCTAGTGATGAGGAGATTGGCATGGAGCTTGGAGATGATTAGATCATTAGCAGCATCAGGCCATTAGCCTGGAGCCATTTTGATTTACTATTAGTCTATTAGTATTTACTATTTTCAGTATTTTGTTACTTGTACTCTGTTTTGGAAGTTTGAAGTTTGAACATTGATAATACAGTGATACTTGATTGTAATTATCAAATTATGATTCATGAATCATGATTATGAAACTCAAATTATGAAACATATTGATATAGTTCTTGTTGCATTTCCAATGTCAATGAAATGATATATTATTGCAATGTGTTATTGTGTTTAGAGTTTAGACAATTAAATTATTAATCTTTTAAGTTTTAATTTTCAAGTACTATATGTATTTTAGCGCCACCCCCCCGCCGCCCCCCCGCCGCCGCCCCCCCCGCCGTCCCCCAATTTAGGCCCCCCGTCTCCCATCTCGGAAACACGTCCCCCGCCGTCCCCCCGTCCCCGTCCCGAAACTCCGTGGAACATTGCTAAAATAGTAAATTCGAGAAAGTGCTCTGAATGCTGAGATGAACATACCACTGCGAAGCTCTCTGAAAACCGAAAGAATCCGCCATTGAATCCACCATCTCGAGCAATGACCTCCTCAAAAATAGGAAACCCTAATTTTACCTTCAGACTAGCCGGGTTTCCAGAAAAAGGCCAACGGTCAAATGACCTCCGTTTGACTCTGTTTCGCTCTGGACTGCTCTGTTTGTGATACTGAAGCTTTGGGGGCTGCTGGGGTGAACCTGATAAAAATAGTGAGAGCCTGAAAAAGTGACCAACCAACTGTCGGATGTGTTTGTATGTCATACTGCTTGGGAGATCTCAGAAAACCCAGAAAATTGGTCTGCATGCGGGCACCTGCTAAAAATAGTAAGTCATCAACTTGACTTTCATGTTACATCATCGCAAAGCTCTCGAAAAACCCATAAAGACTATCCTGACATGCATTAAAAAATCACACATGCAAACCCTAAAAATTGCTCCTGAAGCCAAGACTGCTAAAAATAGCAAGTTGTCAGAATTTGCTGAAATTTTGCGTGTAAGCACTTTGAAGTGTCTTGAATCTAATGCAACAATCAGTTTCTCAAAAACCCTAGTAGAAAAGTCTCAAATAAGGGACTTACTAAAAATAGCAAGTCGTCTGATTTCACTCAAAATTTGCAAGCAAGCAACTCAAAGTGTTCTAAATGTGGTGTAGCAGTCAAAATTTCTAAAGTCCTGGGAAAAGGGTCCCAAATTAAGTACTTACTAAAAATAGTATGTTGTCAGAATTCAGTGAAAATCTAATGGGAACCTACCTGAAGCTTCCTGATTGCAATGCCAAGCTCGGATTTCAATTTGCTCACTCTAATTAACCTCAAATTGGCCTGGGAAATGAAAACCCTAATTTCACAGACTTAGCCAAAATTTCAACTTAGGCCCAAAAGATGGGCGCATCCCCGGAAAGACAGATGGAACCGAGAGAGACAGTAGGAAAACCACCCAAAACCAAAGCCAAAAGACCCAAACGGAGCAAAAATTAGGGGGTCCCCATTTTGAATGGGGTGATGTGTGAAAAGGTCACAACACAACTTAGCAAAGATAATAATATCAAGAATAGCGTTCCACCTTCAATGTTGCTTTCTCAACCTATGATGGACAATTCTGCTCAAATATCTCTTTTCATAAAGCTCTCTCTAAGGTCTGATATAAACACTTCATGCATCTGATCCAACACACTCTATAAATCTGTTCCAATATTCTTCACATATCTGATCTAACACTGTCATTTGAATGTTCAAAATCTGATTCAAAACCTACTACAAATCTCCACTAATTCCTTCAAATCTGATCTTCAAATGATACATGCTTTGCTGTAGCTCTCTTCTTCAAATTGTAGTAATCCCCTTCTCAAATCTGCTTAAATACCTTCCACAAATCTCTTCACATATGCTTCATAAATCTCCTCAAATCTGCTTTAGATCTGCTGGTGTTTATATGATTTTCTTCTTAACTTCACCCCTCACACTCAAATAATATTCATTTATTCACATACTTACACTGCTGTTCTTATTTTACACAGCCATTAACACTTGCTTGTGTTTAGATTATTTAACTTTTATTTCCCACAGCACACATGATTGTGACTTAAAGTATTTGTTCCACACACAACTACTACAACTTCACATGTAAATCTGAAATGTATCTCCTCTTTATATCAATTTCTTTTGTACCAAAAGATGCAACCTTTTATTTTAACATGTCTTTTGAAATCTGCCCTTTACTAGCATGCCTATTCAAAAAATTTAATTGCTAGATCACACCTTTTCATTGATTGCTTTTGATGATAAATCTGAAGCATAAATTAGACTTTATCTGAATAAAGCATTTTATCTCATGCACCTTATGATATATTATTATTGCTTTTCAGATCGCTGCCATTCTTCTTAAATAAAATCGTGCCTTTCCTTTTAAATGAAGCGCTCCTTATCATTTTAATATGAATCGCTTCCTTACACAATAATTGCTTTATAACAAATGGGATTATTTCCTTCACAAATCGTATACCTTATGAGGGAATTTTTTTTGTCTTATTCTGATAAAGGTGATTACTGTCTTATTCTTGATTTGTCTTATCTGTTTTTTTTTTGTCTTATATATTCTTTATTAAAATCTCTGCTTTCTTCACCAATCGTTGCTTCTTCAATATTAATTGTTGCTTTTATTCATCTTTCATCTTTTTTGATTTTTGTCCTATTCACACTCTTTTGTCTTTGCTGTTTTTTTAATTAAAATAAATGCTGCCTTATAAAGGATCACTTCTTTGTGAATGGTGATAACTGCACTTAAGATAATTGCTGCCTTTGTAAGTCCTCTGTTTCTGTTCCTTAATTATTAATAACTGAAGTGTAATCTCTCTATAAGAAGTTGGCAAAGGCATTATGCTTTCTTATGTTGTGCGGTTAATGATTGATGAGTGCACAATAAAACTTGGGATTCTTTTTATAGTCACTCTTACTCTTAGTCTGATTTCCTTGACATCAATGACAATTTGTATATACCGAATTATTGTTGTTGTACCTGTTTACTTGTAGGTTTGAAACAAGAGTTTGATTTTCCTCATCAAACACTACATCACACGACTCCATGCCTTTGACAACAATCTAGTGAGGTCTTATTACTTCATGCCTCTGACAACAATCTCTATATCATATCTTTGACATCAATGACAATATTGCCAACAAGGCCAAGGTAGGAAGTAGGAAAAACATCTTCCTAACAGCCCAAAATTCAAACAACTCTGTCTTTCACCATTTGGTCAACATGAAAGAAGTATAGCGTACTCTTGTTGTAATTGATATGCTGACCCGAAGCAGTGGCATAGTCATTTAGGATGCATTACCAATTGCCAGCTTCACCAACTGAAGCTTCGCCAAACAAAATGGTATCATCAACAAATTGTTGATGAGAAGCAAGTAGGAGTGATGAAGCAACCTTGACACCTTTCAGCACCTTAGAATCAAGAAGTTTTTGGATGTTTCTGCCAAGGACCTCAGCAACAATTATAAAGAGGTGCGGGTTGAGAGGGTCCCCCTACCTAAGGCCCTGGCCATAGGAGAAGAAACCACAAGGGATTCCATTCACCAAGACCGAGCACTTTGAGGTAGTAACACAAGCAGTGATCAGCTTTAGAAATCTTCCACTAATCCCAAACTTCTTGAGAACAGAAAATAAGAACGGCCATGAAACCTTGTCGTAGGCTTTAGAAATGTGAAGTTTCAAAACCATCCCCGCAATTTTTACTAAGGTCCACTGAGTGGAGAATTTCATGCGTAGTTATAGCCACATCCATAATATTTCTTCCTTGAACAAATCCTTTCTGGTTTTGCGCTATCATTTTAGTTAGAACAGCTTTCAATCTTATCACAATTATCTTTGAAAAAAATTATACACAGTGTTGCAAAGACTAATAGGTCTAAAGTCATGCATAGAAGAAACCTCTGCCTCTTTGGGAATGAGGGAAATGAAAGTAGCATTAAGTTGATTAAGAAGCCTACCAGATCTGAAGAAGTCTCCAACAGCATTAAACATATCAAACTTAACAACATCCTAATATAGCTGGAAGAAGGCCTCAGGGAACCCATCAGGTCTAGGGGCTTTGTAAGCACCAAAAGAAAACATCTTTCACCTCCTGCAGAGAAACAATTCTAGACATCTCCTTGAGATCTTGGTTAGAAATTAACTTAGGGAGAGCTTGAAGGATATCATCAAATTCCTGTTGGGCAACCACAAGTTCATTTTGGAAGGAAGAGAAGGCAACAGCTTCTTCAGCAATTTCTTTTTCAGTAGTTACCAAATTGCCATATGCTTTCTTAAGCTAACTTATCATGTTCCTACTTTTGTGTTTCATAGTGGATTGGTGGAAGACTTTGGCGTTTCAATCCCCATCCTGGAGCCACTGGACAGGTGATTTTTTTTTCCAAAAAATCTCTTGTTTGTTGATCTTAAACCATTGGGTTCTCAAGTTACATTCCTAGTTACAAATATCTTCATCCACCATCCCAAACTCCATCTTATCCTGCACTTCCTTAATCCTTTCACCCAAGGACTTTTTTGTTTAAAAAATGTTACCAAAGGTAAGCTTGTTCCAGCCCATCGCTCTTTCTTCAATTCTTCTCAATTCATCAGCAAGACAAAACATAGGGGTACCAACTGAAGGTTCATTCCACTATTTTTCAATTAAAGCAGCAAAATCGGGGTGAAGGGTCCACATTATTTCAAATCTAAGGGGGAAAGGACCTTTAACAAATTCAACATTTCTCTTTAGCATGATAGCATTATGATCAGATCCAGTTCTTGGAAGCGCAGAAAGAGAAAGGTGCTGAGAGCTGTTCCAATTGGAGAAGACCAAGAATCTATCCAATTTTAACTTGAATCAGATGATTGCCAAGCCTCCTATTGACTAGGTAAACTGAGTAACCAGAAGGGGGACATCATATAACCCCACGGAGTTGAAGAATCTAGACAAATCCATCATACTTTTGAAATAGTCAACAAGGGCTCCTTGCATTTCTGAAGGTAGAAGCGGAGAGTTGAAATCTCCTCCAAGCATCCAAAAATCCTCATTTCTACTTTTTATACTGTCATCCAAAAAATCCCAAAGCAGCAATCTTTCACGACGGGAATTAGGAGCATAAATATTGATAAAATTCCAATTTTCAGAGGTAATGACGTCTTCAAAGGAAACCATAAGATAATTTTTACCAAAAAACCAATAGATCCTTTCAATTTCGAGTGGTTCCATAAAGTGGCAATACCCCTCGAAGCACCATCAACCTCACTCAAAAAATAATTGGCCCTGGGCCAAATATTCAAAATAATCTTATAAAAAATTTCCTTCTTCATTTTTGTTTACTGAAGTAACAAAACATCCACTTTGTTATCTAGTAGATAGGTTTTAACCAAAAATTGTTTATAGGCACTATTAAGGCCCCTAATATTCTAGGATAAAATCTTCATTTACAAGGGGACAGGCAACCAAGTCAACTAAATGGAGGGAAAAGGGAAAGATTTAACATAAACATTTTTTTAAAAAAGAACTCAATAATCATTAAAAGGTGATACACCAAAAGGCAAAGGAGGCAACACTTCCCTTAACAGAGATTGAACCCACAGCTATTCATATAATGATACAATATCTGATAAAACCCTCAACACATAAATATTTCAAAAGGAAGATCTGTAATCAAAAATAATATTTAAAGGACATTAATCACAGTAAATATATTTAGAAACTAATTCAACCCCTGACCTGTGAAGAGAAATCTTAGCCACAAAGATGCCAAAATGAGACAAACTTAAAAGGTTTTAGATAAGAAACACAGAAAAGAAAGTCAATCACCAATCTCCATACAAATGTGACACCAGAAATAGATCGAAAATACTGTATCAAATCTCTCAAAGGCTCTGAAAATGCATCCTCCAAAATCTTATACAATACTTGGAACAAAAATAGCACAATGTTCTCCAGAAAGTACAAAGTCTCTTTTACTCCAAATTTTTTGCATCCCTCAAAATCTGAAAGAGGAAGAGAATAAGTAAGCTCAACTTCCCACCAAAACCCAAGAAAAGAGGAACTGAATTTTGAATAAGGGGGTCGGATTTAGTAAAAGGCCTAAAAAAAAGAACCTCAAACCTATCCACAACCCATTCAAAATCAAGAAAAGGTCTCCAACACTCGGATAGGAACAAAAAATCCTCAAAAAGAGGACTCAAAAGACTCCAAAAAGGTGTCCAATCTATCCAAAACTCCTCCCCTCATGAATACATATGATGATATCTCAAACCAATTCCAATATGTCTCTAAAAAGACTCAAAGAAGCCCCCAAAAACTCTCCCCAAATCCAGCAACTAATAACCTCTATGACAAAGTCTTTCCACTTGGCACAAACAGTTTGCCACATCGCCATATTTGATGCTCCACTAAAGGCTCCATTATCTCCACTTAATGCTGAATTTGACTCCTCTTGACTTTTATTATATCAAGATCATTCACCCTTGCATTTTTAAAATATCTTTCATTTGAAATGATTTATAAAACATCATTCCAAATAAAGATTTATATTTTGAAACAAATGCAAGTAATGAGACAATCTATTTTGCATTTAATAATAATATTTATTTTTAAAAAATGATCTATAATATCACCTTTAAATAAATATCTTACAATTGGACTAAAATGCAAAAATAAATTCCTAGCTTTACTTTGCATTTTACAATAATAACCTTTATCAAAAATGATTTTAAAAATCATTTAAATTAAAGATTATTATTAATGCAAATATGAATGTCAAAATAAAGGTAAAGTCTGAAAAATTAAAAGACTAAACATAAGCCTTTAATTTAAATGAGAGACTTCAAAAAAAACAAAGGCATAATGAAAATGCCACGACCCAAGTATAGAAATAAAGCTTTGATAAAACTTAAGGCTAAAATGCCTCATCTCCCTCATCGAATCACTTAGGGTTTTAACCCTAAAATGAAATGAGGACTTTCATTTCATTTACCATTGCTGTTGATATGCTCTTGGCTGAGCGCCGCCATGCTGCTGAAAACCCTAACCACGCTACTTGGAAATCTTTGTGTTGCAGATGAGATTCGCGTTTTTGTGTCTTGGACGCCATTTACTACAGATTTTCTGAAGCTCGAGGAAAGGTAAGTTTTCCATTACTGCAGATTTTCTGAAGGTTCTTACATTCTTTAAAAGCTATTGAAGCAAAGAATAGGTCGCGAACTCCCTTGTATCCTCTAATATCTCTTTGTTATTATGCTATGACTTCGTGATTTTATCTGGCCGCCATTTGAGACATGTTGGTTCGAGGTTTCTTCAGCTGCTTTATATGTCGCTTTTTTGAGGCCTTTCTGGAGAATTTCTAAGAAGGAACTCATGGTTTTATGACTGAACCTTCTACTCGGAAACTTAGGTAAGTTTCTTGCATCGTGAGCTCGATTTCACCATAATTTCATTAAACTTTATGTGTAGAATACCTGGTCGCCATTGAGGAAAGGTTGTTCCTTATTATTGAATGCATTTTTTGTATAAGAATGCCCCTTTTGACCACAGCTATACTCCTGTTTATGCTTCTGCAGTTCTGAAAGGCATGAGATGCTTTCCTTCCTCAATATCATTGGGATTTCCATGACATTTACTGAAAATCTTTCTGTTTCTGTGCAAATTCAGAAGAGTCTTTATCTTCATTCTGGATATCTTGCACATTTGAGATGATGAATAAGCTGTAGCCTCATTCTGGAAATGTACTTAATCTGCAGCACTGTTATCATTTATAATCTGCCTACCTATTTGCAATGAATTTTGCAAAAAATCTGCATAACACAAAACAAATTTTCATGATGTTCATATGCACAAAACATTTGATGAGCTGGGCTCAACCCTTGTGGGAGCCACATTTTACCCCACTCACATTACTATCTGAAAATCAGCAACATTATGTTTCTTGTTTCTGCACATGATGCAAATAGTTAGCAATAAAATTGTCTCCTGAAGCAACGCATATGATCCTCTTTCTGGTTTTCATGTTTATTTTCCTGTTCAAATAAGGATCATAATTGATGCATAGGCATATTTAGGAGTAAATCAGTCATTGCTTAGATCACCTGGATCTAACCAATGTTTTATTTTCACTTTTCAGGACAAGGAGACATCTGGAGATTAGGAGACACCGGGCGTGCCAAAAATTGTTAACACCAAAAATTGCACCCTCTCCTTAGTACCTAAACACTATGGGATTTTTGGAGGGCATGGGATCAATCAGAGGTTGTGGGTATCCCCCTATTTTTGCAGTGAAATTGTGATGAGCAGTGCAAAATTTGCTCTAAAATTTCTGTATTGTTCCCTTGTAATTTTTATCAACAACTGATGCGTGAGCTGTTCATATGCTATTATAATTTCTGATTGTTCATTGGTTTGAAGAGAGCTCATATATATGCTATCAAGATGTTTTGTATGTTTCCAAGTATCACTGTAAAGTCCCTGACTTGTAGTCTGAGAATTTATTGAGTTTGTCTTTGTTTGAGTGATTTCCATTTAACCAGTTGATATGATTCAATATATGCAAATCTAACAAACAATAAAGTGTATAGTTGAGTAAGGACAATGCTAAATGCATTCAAATGCTTTTTCATCTAATTCAAAATACTTGTAGGTGTTCCCAATAAAATGGTCCAGTGCAGATCCACATAGACAAGACTACAACTACATTCATGGCTCCACACATAAGCATTGACAGTACACACAAGTGATTGGAAACTGACTACAGCAGACTGTAATGTGATTTCTGAGTGCAATAATCATTACAATGTCTGAGCAGCAATCAACCAAGGAACATCTAATGATGTAGCAGACCATTGGCTATTTGGGCAATGCAATACATATCATATTTTGAACATCATTGTTACAATATTTCATTCCCAAGTTGACATATGATTTCACAAGCTCACCCAATACTAGAACGGAGTCCAAAAGATGCAGAGCTGATAAAGGACTGAAGGACTCATACAATGTCAGATTGCAGCAAATAAGAAGTTATTCTTCTCCAATGCTCAAAAGACTTGCTGCCTAATGCACAGAAACTACACAAGGCTGTAACAGCAGTTTTGATTGAGTTTATATTAACTGCAGTTTACAAATAAACATTCTCAAAATAAACAGTATGTTCTTAGACTCCCAACGAAGCATTCAAATGAACTTACAAGCACAACAATGCCCAGATATGGTGAATAGAATGTCTCAGACCTGGTTGTAGCTCGTCCTCAACCTGAAAGTGATGGAGTCGGTCTCATAATCACCTTGTAAACACTACCAGCAGCTGCAATGTCTTCTTAGTAGTCGAATCTCTTATATATAGGTGTGCTTTGCCTTATAAACTCCAAACGCACTTTCCAAAGGTCTCCAACATCAACCACGTCCCTGCTGTATGAGAAGAGAATGGTCTCTTCCTTTTGCAAACACGTTTTTACTCACAACTCACCCAAATACTCAAAAACGTGACTCAATCTGTGTTCTTATGTGGGATTTATCAGTGTCTAGAGTAAATGCATAATACTACTGTAGCGAAATCCCTGTAGCGCAGTCACTATTCATGCACTGTAGCGCCGTCACTGTTCATCGTTACTATTCGCGCACTGTAGCGAAATCACTGTAGCAACAAAAATTTGATCTCAAGCTGAAAATCGAATTCTTCAAATTCTGGAAATGAACTCTTCAAAATCTGAATTCATTTTCTTTAATCTCTTTCAAAATCTCGACTCAAGAGGGCTGAGAATGAATGCTACCAAAATGCATATATTTGCCTTTCAAGACCTTCAACTATGCCACCCTAGGAGTGATGTTCCACACTCGAAACAATGGCTGCTAGGGTTTTCCAAACCCGAAGACCAGGAAGCTCGAGCTTTCACATGAAAAAAAAAGTTCATTTTCAAAAAAGTGTGAATCCTTTCCTTCTTTCTTTTGTATTTCCATTCCAAATTACAAGTGACCCTCTTCTTATTTTTTTATTAAGAAATGCTATTAATAATTCATAAGACACTTTATGATTTTTCACCCTTCAAAATATAAGTGACTTTTACAAGGTAATATTTTGAATATTTTACTAAGTCACTTAATAACTTGATTTATTAATTATTTAATATCCCTCTTTTGAAAATAATTTAAGAGTTAGGGAATATTAAATAATTGAGTCATTTTGTCCAATTTTTGGGGACATTACAGAAATCTCGTGACAAACATAAGCCAAAATATGGGGGCAAATTAATAACATAAATATCCTGGGAGATAAAGAAATTAGGACAAGCATGTAAGGTCAAACAAGCGTCCTTAATCAGACCTATGGAATGAACGGATGTACCATCCAATTGAACCACTCCTTTCTCTACAGGATCATATTGTAAACCTAGCCGATCCGCTACTTGCTTAGGCATCACGGAACAAGTAGCCCCACTATCCACCATACAATTATGTACTAGGTTTTTTCCAATAATTAATGAAACATAGAAGGGAGGGGGTCTCACGTTCTTACCTTGAACTGTGGTACTTGACTTGATGTCTACATCATTCTTTTGCTCATCATTTGTCATGACTACCTTTTCACGTTCACCAACAGCTTGCTCTTGTATATCTTCACCATTTAATGCCTTCTTCAACATTTCAGCTTGTCCGGGAATGGATAGGGAATCCCACATAGTTATTGACACGTTCATTCTTTTCATGCTATCCACAATGCTATAAGGCATTGCTGAATGCACCTTCTGGTGTATCTTAGCAGCGGCTAGATCTGCTTCTTTGTGAGGATTTTTTGTGAATGATGGTCCCGCAGTTACAGGTTCTTTATCTTTACCAGCTATTTGATTTGCTTCTAGAGCCCTTTTCTTTGCTCGGGTGTATGTTGCAATTGCTGGATCACCATTCACAACACAGAACTCTTCACCTTGCCAATTTAAGAATGCGGTCTCATTGGGATGTGCATCCTGTTGCTGCTCAGGTACGTCAGTAGATGTATCTGGTTGTGAACTTGCGGTATTTTGAACCATAAGTGCTTGATTGATAACACCGTTGGAACATGTAGCTTGATTGTGAGGCTGGTTGCATGGAAAACACCACTCGCAATCTGCTGCTAAATTATTTTGAGCAGGTACAATATCCTTAACAGGATTAACAACATTGAGGGGCGTTGGATTATAAGGTCTATATGGCCTTTGATTGACATTTTGTCTATTTCCAGCATTATATCCCTGATAATTTTGTCTATTCTAGAACTGACCCTGATTTTGTTGCTGATAACCTTGATTTTCTAGCTGATATCCTTGATTTGCAACCACATTTTGTGCTTGAAATGGCTGTCTTGGCTGGTATTGCTGTTTTTTAAAGTTTACCGGCTCATTTCCGAAAGTTTGCATCAAACTTTCAATCTTCTGTTGGCTGTTCTTTATTTCTTGCAGCTCCTATGAAGGACCTGCAACTGTCGTCTTTTGCTTAGAAACGATCGCCAATGGATTGAAAGGCGGAACCTATAAAGGCATATTAGGCTGTATATTTGGAAAAATTGGCATCGGGGGCCTAGGAGCAATCTTACCAGCCTGTATAAGGCTATTCTCTGCCCTTACTGCTATTGCAAATGCTTGAGGTAATGAAGTACCTCCCATAGACTAAATCATGACTGATATATCGCTATTCAAACTTTTCAGATAATACAAGAAGGCGTGATCAGCACTTAGCCTTATGGCAGCAGCTATTTTGCTCCACATTTTCTGAAAACATATGTTGAAGTTTGTCATTTGCTCTTGTGGAGCCCTTTTGATAGTTGTTAGCTGTTCAACAAGTGATAAATGATCAGATTTATCTTCAAAAAACTTGGTGAAAGCGTCACCCAGTTGATCCCATGTTTTGATTGAAGCTACAGGCAAACTTCTAAACCATTCTAATGTTTTTCCTTTGAATGAAGCTGCCAATAATCTGATTGCTACATTCTCTTGTGTCACATGATGAACATTACAGAGGGATGCTATATCTCTGATATGTTCAAAGGCTGTAGTTTGACCGTCTCCAGTGAAATCTGGTAATCCTTTGAGGGCTGCCAAAGGAATATCATCATGTTGTGTAAGATTCAATGGACTCCCTTGATCGAAGGGTACGAACGCAAAAGCTCTTGGTGTTGCCATTAATGGTGGCTGAAGATGGAATTGCTATTGCTGCACTAGAACTGTAAAATGTAGTAATGTTTCTGCAGTAGAATCTACCAATAAATTTTCTGTTGAGCTTGAACTTGTCGTTGTGTTGGTGAAATCAGTGGAAACCTCTGGTTCAATAGGCTCAGTTCGGATAGTAGGACTTGTTGAATGCCCGATACTATTTTCCCTTGAATGATCTCTCCTTCGATAAACTCTAATATCAGCTTGTGACCGTAGTGTCCTCTTGTCTGGCTTTGTTCTAAAAAGAGTTCTTCCACATCTTTTGGTTGTCTCCAGCTGCAGATATTCAAATGTATTGGAGCTTCTAGTTTGTACTTTTCTCATGAACAGCACTGGTCTGCACTTTTAAAACCCAGAGTCGCCAGATATGCAGAATAAAAATCCTTTGCACACCAAATATTAACACCCTGCTGTTTGCATATCACAACAGCAGCAGTAAACTCCTTAAAAACTAAGGCAAGTGTCCCACCGGGCGTGCCAAAAATTGTTAACTCCAAAAATTGCACCCTCTCCTTAGTACCTAGACACTATAGCATTTTTGGAGGACATGGGATCAATCAGAGGTTGTGGGTATCCTCTGACATGATTGAACCTCCGGATTCTAGGCCGGTTCCTATGTGATATACCACCTAAAGATCTTTATACTTCAACTAAATGGAGGGAAAAGGGAAAGATTTAACATAAACTTTTTTTAAAAAAAGAACTCAATAATCATTAAAAGGTGATACACCAAAAGGCAAAGGAGGCAACACTTCCCTTAACAGAGATTGAACCCACAGCTATTCATATAATGATACAATATCTGATAAAACCCTCAACACATAAATATTTCAAAAGGAAGATCTGTAATCAAAAATAATATTTAAAGGACATTAATCACAGTAAATATATTTAGAAACTAATTCAACCCCTGACCTGTGAAGAGAAATCTTAGCCACAAAGATGCCAAAATGAGACAAACTTAACAGGTTTCAGATAAGAAACATAGAAAAGAAAGTCAATCACCAATCTGCATACAAATGTGACACCAGAAATAGATCGAAAATACTGTATCAAATCTCTCAAAGGCTCTGAAAATGCATCCTCCAAAATCTTATACAATACTTGGAACAAAAATAGCACAATGTTCTCCAGAAAGTACAAAGTCTCTTTTACTCCAAATTTTTTGCATCCCTCAAAATCTGAAAGAGGAAGAGAATAAGTAAGCTCAACTTCCCACCAAAACCCAAGAAAAGAGGAACTGAACTTTGAATAAGGGGGTCGGATTTAGTAAAAGGCCTAAAAAGAAGGACCTCAAACCTATCCACAACCCATTCAAAATCAAGAAAAAGGTCTCCAAGACTCGGATAGGAACAAAAAATCCTCAAAAAGAGGACTCAAAAGACTCCAAAAAGGTGTCCAATCTATCCAAAACTCCTCCCCTCATGAATACATATGATGATATCTCAAACCAATTCCAATATGTCTCTAAAAAGACTCAAAGAAGCCCCCAAAAACTCTCCCCAAATCCAGCAACTCATAACCTCTATGACAAAGTCTTTCCACTTGGCACAAACAGTTTGCCACATCTCCATATTTGATGCTCCACTAAAGGCTCCATTATCTCCCCTTAATGCTGAATTTGACTCCTCTTGACTTTTATTATATCAAGATCATTCACCCTTGCATTTTTAAAATATCTTTCATTTGAAATGATTTATAAAACATCATTCCAAATAAAGATTTACATTTTGAAACAAATGCAAGTAATGAGACAATCTATTTTGCATTTAATAATAATATTTATTTTTAAAAAATGATCTATAATATCACCTTTAAATAAATATCTTCCAATTGGATTAAAATGCAAAAATAAATTCCTAGCTTTACTTTGCATTTTACAATAATAACCTTTATCAAAAATGATTTTAAAAATCATTTAAATTAAAGATTATTATTAATGCAAATATGAATGTCAAAATAAAGGCAAAGTCTGAAAAATTAAAAGACTAAACATAAGTCTTTAATTTAAATGAGAGACTTCAATAAAAACAAAGGCATAGTGAAAATGCCACCACCCAAGTATAGAAATAAAGCTTTGATAAAACTTAAGGCTAAAATGCCTAATCTCCCTCATCGAATCACTTAGGGTTTTAACCCTAAAATGAAATGAGGACTTTCATTTCATTTACCATTGCTGTTGATATGCTCTTGGCTGAGCATCGCCATGCTGCTGAAAACCCTAACCACGCTACTTGGAAATCTCTGTGCTGCAGATGAGATTCACATTTTTGTGTCTTGGACGCCATTTACTACAAATTTTCTGAAGCTCGAGGAAAGGTAATTTTTCCATTACTGCAGATTTTTTGAAGGTTCTTACATTCTATAAAAGTTATTGAAGCAAAGAATAGGTCGCGAACTCCCTTGTATCCTCTGATATCTCTTTGTTATTATGCTGTGACTTCGTGATTTTATCTGGCCGCCATTTGAGACATGCTGGTTCGAGGTTTCTTCAGCTTCTTTATATGTCGCTTTTTTGAGGCCTTTCTGGAGAATTTCTAAGAAGGAACTCGTGGTTTTATGACTGAACCTTCTACTCGGAAACTTAGGTAAGTTTCTTGCATCATGAGCTCGATTTAACCATAATTTCATTAAACTTTCTGTGTAGAATACCTGGTCGCCATTGAGGAAAGGCTGTTCCTTATTATTGAATGCATTTTTTGTCTAAGAATGCCCCTTTTGACCGCAGCTATACTCCTCTTTATGCTTCTGCAATTCTGAAAAGCATGAGATGCTTTCCTTCTTCAATATCATTGGGATTTCCATGACATTTACTGAAAATCTTTCTGTTTCTGTGCAAATTTGGAAGTCTTTATCTTCCTTCTGGATATCTTGCGCATTTGAGATGATGAATAAGCTGTAGCCTCATTCTGGAAATGTGCTTAATCTGCAGCACTGTTATCATTTATAATCTGCCTACCTGTTTGCAATGAATTTTGCAAAAATCTGCATAACACAAAACAGATTTTCATAATGTTCATATGCACAAAACATTTGATGAGTTGGGCTCAACCCTTGTGGGAGCCACATTTTACCCCACTCACATTAATATCTGAGAATCAGCAACATTGTGTTTCCTGTTTCTGCACATGACGCAAACAGTTAGCAATAAAATTGTCTCCTGAAGCAACGCATATGATCCTCTTTCTGGTTTTGATGTTTATTTTCCTGTTCAAATAAGGATCATGATTGATGCATAGGCATATTTAGGAGTAAATCAGTCATTGCTTAGATCACCTGGATCTAACCAATGTTTTATTTTCACTTTTCAGGACAAGGAGACATCTGGAGATTAGGAGACACCGGGGGTGCAATCTCATACCAGCAGAAACAAACCTACGCCAACCATATACCTCCAGGCAATGGCTGGTTTCCCTTCTATCTTATGTTCTATGCATCAATTTGTAACCTTGCATGCTTCTTATTTGCATAGGAAAGTGAAGATCACTCTCACGGTCTTTGTGTGAGAGACTTTGCTTTTGTCTGTTCATTTCATTTAACCAGTTGTAAATAAATGTTGTTCATATCAATGATGATTTATACAACGAACATTTTATTTTTTCACTTCTGTTCAGAATGAAACAAGTCTTGCAAAAAAGTACAAGCTGAGTACAAAAAATACAAGAAATGTGCAAATTGTAAGAACCTTTGTACAATGTTACTGTTTAGGACTAAATTTCAACATGTGTAGAAATTTTAGGAAGAATTACAAGAGTCAATTAGATAGCCAAACTTTTTGCAAGACTGACAAAACATCCTAGCATTTTCATATTCTAGGGGTTGAGACTAGCTTCCAAACTTCGATTTCAAAAGCACCGAAGTAGGTAAAACAGTGTTAACATCCACATTAACACAAATCCTAGCAAAAACTAGACGAGACTTTTCTTGGGTGATCTTTTCAATGGCCAAAAGGCTTCCAAAAGAGTTGGCAATCCCCTTGAAGATTCCAATATCCCAAAAATTCAAGAGGTAGTCCAGGTAGGCATACCCACGTAGGAGCAGTAGCACCCAAGTCAGCAAAAGGGTCAAAACCCAGCTTCCACTTACACAACAAGAAGAAGTTCTTAAAACCAGCATCAAATGCCCAAGGGCCACCCATAAGGACCTTTAACATGTCCTCATAGACAACAAAGGAGAACAAGAAAATACCTTTGGGCATAGCACTAATAGAAACACTTCCTTCTAAATTCCAAACAGAGACGACCTAATTCCTTACCTGTTCAATTATTGGATAGTATGCCAAGAATTTTCCCACCAATGGCAGCTTGAGGCCATCCATAGCTTTAACCATCAATGCTTCAGGAACGTCAATTTCTCGACCAATCACTAAACAAGAGGCAGCCTCCGTGTTCAGCCTAACCGAAGCTGGTGAGCTACCACCCACTAGTTTATCCACAAAAGAAGCTAGTTCTTCTTCAGAGAAAAATGATTCCAATCCTAGGGATGCGAACAGAGGTGACTTGCTAGTTGTACCAGCTTCCTGAACAATAGAAGAAGGGACAGTGATACCAAAAGGAGTACCAAAACAGGGAACAACATTTTTGGAAACAGCAGAACCAGGCACCATGCCATGCTTGGGAACAACATTCCAGGATTGGGGAGCCTTGTTGGGCCCCCCGCCTAATCGACCCATGTGACAGTCAAATTAGGACCAAGACACAGAGGAAATTCAAAAACCAAGGAAGTGGGAAAGTTGCAGAGCTGAGCGCGGAAGTGAAATTGTCGTGTTAAATTCATGAAAAACTCTACTTAAAGTATCAATATCATAGTTAAATTAGTTAAATGTATGGTTGGCTCTTATTTTCTTAGAGCTACTAATTGTTTAGGGAAATACAAAGATGAAGACTTCCAATTCCAAATTTTTATGGAGGCCATAGAGGAGGTTCTCAAATGTTGTATAGGTAGTCACTAATTTACAATATGTTTGTAAGCTAGCTAGCATGATGTTCGAGGATGCTTACAAGAACTTGTTTTGGACCCCATTTTCTATTGGCAAAAGATAGACTAAGGGAAGTGTTGTGACCTTTTACACATCGCCCCATTCAGAATGGGGACCCCCTAATTTTTGCTCCATTCTGGTCTTTTGGCTTTGTTTTGTCTCCCTCTCTCTTTTTGTCTCTTTCTGTTGTCTTCCTTTCTGGGGACGTGTCCGCCATCGAGCTTAAACGTGAAATTTGGCCAAGTCTGAGAATTAGGGTTTTGAACTTTCCAGCCAATTTGTGGTCAAATGAAGTGAATAAATTGAAAACAGAGATTGGCATTGCTGTCAGTATGCTTCCAGCAAGCTTCCTGCTAAATTTCATCAGATTCTGGCTGCTTACTATTTTTAGTAAGTGTCCAATTCAGGGCATTCTTTCAACATTTTTGAGGATTCAATAGTCACGCTGCATTCAGAACACATCAAGCTACTCACTAGCAAAATTTGAGCTGAAACGGACAACTTACTATTTTTAGCAATTCAGCTTCCAGGGTAGATTTCAGGGTCTATATGCGACGTTTTTCAATGCATGTCTGAAGATCCTTTCTGGAATTTTTGAGACCTTCGCAGTGGTATAACATGCAAAGCGAGATAATGATTTTCAGAGTTCAGCCTTCAGAGGCTATTTTTAGGGTTTGCATGTCAAGGTTTTTCTTTGCATGTCGGGTGATTCCTTATGGGTTTTTTGAGAGCTTCGCAATGGTGTGACATGCAAAGCAGGATGATCAGTATTCAAAGACTTACTATTTTTAGCAGTTCCATTCTGGCAGCTCTCTCCCAGTGCATCAGAACCACAAACGGGGCATAGTGCAACAAAAACAAGGTCAAACGGAGGCCATTTGATATGCATGCAAGTCAAATCAGGATTTCGGCTTCAGGACCCGGAAAGAGGGGTAAAATGTCAGAATTTCCGAAAACCGGTGTATCCCACTGCGATCAGCATCTTTCAAGCTATCCACCGGTAAAATTTGAAGGCAAACGGAGCACTTACTATTTATAGTAAGGCGTTCCAGAAACTGGCTAAAAATAGTAAACCAGCAGCATGCGCCAATGTGAACGGGCAGGTCACCAGATGAGGAGCACGTCATTCGAATTTCAAGTCAAACGGAGTTGTGGAGACCTCAGAAGCAAGCAGTGACTATAAATAGTAAATCATCTTCAAAAATGGGCTAAAAATAGCAGGTCAGCTCAGGATGACAGTGTGAACAGGCTGACAAGGGCATAAGGGTCCTATGCTTAAAATTTCAAAACAATCTGAGCTTCAGAAGTATGGAAATCAGAGAACTTACTATAAATAGCAGGGCATGGATAAACAGGCAGAAGCGGATGAAAAAAGTTGCTAAGTGTTGAAGTTCATCCTTCATCACCCTTCAAATGCACCCTCAAGGTAATAGGAGTCAAGCATGCAAAAATTTCTAAGGAGTGAAGTTTCATCCTTCTCCCTAGGCCAAATGCACCCATGCAAGGTGGTGAAAGTTGAAAAAATTTCTAAGTCACAAAGCTTCATCCTCCTCATATGCTAAAATGCGCCCATATCCTATCAAGCAAAGTCAAAGATGTTTCATCCTCCACTACAAGCAAAATGTGCCCATCCCTCTACACATAGGAAATGCGCCCAAGTTTAAAAGGAGGTCAAAGAAGTCAAAAGAGGCATTGAAAAGCTTATCCTCCACCACATAAGAAATGCACCCATCCTCCTGCATAGGCTAAATGCGCCCTCACCTCAACTAGGAAAAAGACAAATTTTAAATCCTCCTCTATGTCTCAAATGCGCTCAAGCTAGGAGAAAGTCAAAGGGTCAAAGTGTTTCATCCCTCTACACATAGGAAATGCGCCCAAGTTCAAAAGGGAGTCAAAGGTCAAGGGCATTTAAAACTTTATCCTCCTCCTATGCTCAAATGCGCCCAAATGAAGGCATGTAAAGACAAAACAAGGAAGTCAAAGATGTTGAAAATGTTCAAATCCTTTGCCCCATGCTAAATGCGCCTAGCTTAGCCTAGAAGAAAACAAAATCTTAAATCCACTTCACCAAGGAGAATGCGCCCAAATCAAGGCATGTGAAGACAAAAGACTTAAGGCGTTGAAAATGCAAGGTGGTGATAAAATATTGCTAAGGCGTTGAAATGAAGTTCATCCTCCTACCTGTGTGATATGCACCCAAGTTGATATGAATAAAGAATAAATGTTGCTAGGTGTTGGAAATACTAACCTATAAGGTGAACGAGGTGGTGGCTTTCTAAAAGCAAGTTGTGCTAAGTGTTGATAAGATCTCTTCACAGGCAAAATAAGTGATTGAAGATGGATGAATGAAAATTTTCTAAGGCAAAAGTGCAAAATGTGCTAAGTGATTTTTTTTTCTAAGGCACAAAATTTTCTTCCTTAGGAAAAATACGCCTAGACTTGGAGTGATGAAATTTCCTGAGAATTGAATAAAATTGCCAATGGAGAAGTCATGATGCCAGCTTCACGAGGTTGATCAAAATTCAAGTCAGAGCAACAAGATACTCACAGGGATGAAGAACCAGAATAAATTTGTTGAAAATTATTTTTCTAAGGTTTAAAAATTCAAAAAAATTAAATGAACCCATTCGTTGTATACCCATGAATTCGATACGTTCTGGAGAAAATTTTCTTCTAGGTACTGAAGATCTCCGACAAGGAGTTGATTTTAAAGTCTTCTGCACATCGCCAAGGCCTTCAAGATGGAGAATTTGAACAGCACTTGAATTATGAATTTTCCTAAGGAAAATTTAAAATTTTCTAAGGCAAAGTGAATAAAATGTGTTTTCAAGATAAAAATTTTCCAGACGATGAAATTGAAATAAATTGCCTAGATGATTTTGTTTGAATTCTCTGTGAGATGAATCTTCCAGAGCGTCAGAGGTGAATAAAATTAAAAGTTGAATAATAGAGCTCCGACTAGGGAATGAAATTTGTTAAAGAGTGAATTTAAAGTAAATATTTTCGAAAGTAAATTAAAAATACGCCAGTCAAGTTGAAATTCTAGAAGGTCAAGATTCCAGGCATTAGGTGACAAGTGTTAAAATTGTCAAAGGAGGGAAATTCGAATTCCTGCTGGAAGTAGTGGAAATTTAATGAGTTAGCTAAACTTGGCCTCCTTCTAGAATTCGATTTGGCTATAAGAGTTGAGAGTTTATTCATTCTTCTTCACCAGCTAAAGACATTCGAATTTGCTCTGAGATTGAAGTTGCAGTGAGTGACTGAGTTGAGTGCTGAAGAGGATTGTTGAAGCTAAAGTATCTAAGTTTGTGGCTGAACATTGGAGAGGTGCGACTTGAAGTAGAAGAAAGTTGCTGAAGTACGAATTTTAAAAAGTCTAAGTGCTGAAGTGAAGTTGGCCGATTTTCTTAAGGAAGAGTTGAAGTTGTTGAAACTTGCATAAACTTGACAAGTGTTGAAAGTTCGAAATTGTGAAGGAGAAGTTGAGGTTTGCAAATGAATAGAATGTTGCAACTTCTCAAATTTTAAAAATCGACTGGCAGCCCCTGCATGATATTTTATTATTTTTCTAAGTTAATTGTTGATGGTTGTTTATTGTTTTGTAGAATGGCTGAAGTAAGAGCAACTGGCAGAGATAGCAATGGTGCATCCAGGCAGGCTGTTATCAAGAAATTGAGCAAGCCTTTCCTACCGGAGTCTAAGTTCACTTCGAAGTTGAGCAAGCTGGTTGATACCAATTTGGGTTCTTTCAACTTGGAGACTTTCAAAAATCGGATAATGAGAGTTGGCAGTCACTGTCCTTCAATCACTTCGCACAATATTGTTCAAAGTGGATTGTATGTAGCTACTGGTTTTCCACCAGCTATTCAGTGCTCGGAGCTGATGATGGAGTGTGCTAATTACTATGAGGCTGATCACAGGTCAATTGTCTCACCAGATGGCCAAGCATTCACCAACCTCACTCCTGCAGCTATCGGCGAAGCTTTTGGAATCCCAGCTCACGAGAAGATGATTTACAAATCAAGAGAGCGTGTTGAACGAATGTATGCTTCTACATTCGAGAGATGTGCAGAGGTGATCAACACTCGCTGGATGAACAAACCCAAGCCCTCTCGTACAAAGTTGCCAAGACAGTTTATATCAGATAATTTGAAGCAGGAGTATTGCGACCTAATCATGATGCTGAGTAGAGTTGGAGGCTGCCCTCAGGCGTTTATTTTTGAGCCTTGGATGTTTTATTACATCAACCTCGTGCTGAAGGGAAAAGAGCACATCAATTGGGCTGTGATGATTAGTGATAACTTGCACGAGCAGCTCCTAAGTTTGAGAAGGACGAAGACATTCTACATGGGCTCCTACATTATTTACATGCTGGCACGTATGACGAAATATAGAGGGATTCATATAAGGAGCCTGTTGGTTGTGGCTCTCATCAATTCAAAAGCTATGAGGCTTGTCCACAGCTGCACTTGACAAGTACCACCCATTACAAGCGTGTTAATGACACCTTCACCATGCACATCACGAGATCACTTCAAGAGCGTACACATCATAGGATCTCAAGGGAAGCTTAGGAGTTAATTGAAAGGTATGGGTGCTGGTTCATTCAGTTTCTGAAGTTTTCTTACATCAGGCTGCAAGGTTTTTTTTCATATCCATATAGGCTACCTAAGTACCCAACCAATAGAATTTTAATGTTAGAGATATCTAGGCAACTGGTTGCCTACGATAAGATTCAGAATAGAAAGAAGAAGGGAGGAGTTGACTTCCCTATTGTCATGGGTAATTCAGACAAAGTGTGTCCTTCACTTCAGGCAGCTAGAGAAGCTGAAAGTGAACTTCAGTTCTTTCATTTTTCCTATCACACCAGCAGACAATATTATGATCCATATAACAATATCAGATGGATACTGTCAGAAGAGTTCAAGCATAAGGAAAACATTGAGGATTATTGGGCTGGTACATCAGACGAGGCTGAAGTCAGGAAAAGAATGTTCTCGTGGTTGCCATTGAGTATGATCAGGGAGTGTGAAGTCATTCCAGTACCAAACCAGATGGATGAGGATATAAGCGTTCTCCATCCAGATTATGAGGCAGTGAGAGATACTGCGCTTCCACTCCCAGACTGGTCGGAGCCAAAGATAGCTTATTTGGACACGCTTTGCATTCCGGTCATGACTTTCACCAGAGCATGGGTTGATAGACACGTGAGTAGACTGAAGAGTAGGCCAATTTCCTTGACCTACAATTTGATGGGAGATCACAGGACACCCACTACCAGCAGGAAGAAACAGATTACTCGAGGTCCAGAATCTCGAAGGAAGGAGCCAGTTCGACAGGAGCCTGTTCAGCCAAAGCCTTTGAGAGTTGTGATTGAGTCGCCTAGGCCATTGGAGACACGCTCTCCAAGCATACAGGAGGTTTCTCTTTTTGTTGATCAGAGAATTGCAATGAATCAAGAGCAAGAGGTACATGAGGAAAATCAGCCACCACGGAGAGAGTCAGTTGGCCAGAGTGTTAATGCGCCTACTAGAGATGATTAGCATGAGGATGATGTGAAGACTGCTACTGACACTCATTTTCAGCGTGAGTTGGAGACGGCTTTAGAGGATAATGCAGTTTCAGGAGATACTCAGCCACTAGAGGTCGATGAGCCTCGCCAAATTGATATTCAAGTTGAACAAGTCCTTGAAGTAGAGGCTAGAGGGGAGCAGCCATTTGTTATTCAGCAGGTTGTACCTGATTGGCTTAGAGATAGAATGAGAAGGAGCCCCAGTGAAGAGGTTGATCCCGCAGTTGAGATGGAAGAATTTTTGAATAGGATCAACGCACCTCCACCAAAGAAGAGAGCACGAATTTTTTTGAAGATTTCAACTGATGAGGGTGGCTCTCGCACCCTTCATGTAGCAGTGCCATGAGTTGATTGTGATCGGGATGAAGCAGTGCCAGAGAATTACGTGATCACAACTATGGAGTTAGGACGTCCCACAGGTGCACAAATTGTTGAAGAGTGTGATAACTCCTATCAGGCGCTTAAGGATAGATTGTTCAAGAGTGGAGGAAAGTATAAGAAATTGAAGCAAGAACATAAGACATTGATAGGATACATGCAACACTTGTCTCGTCCTTGTGGACAAGAGAATCCAGCACTTGAGCTTCCAGCCGAGTTATCCAAAGAATCAGTTAGTGGCTTGGAGGATTTGAGGATGGCACATGAGGCAGATAAATGGGTTACAGGAGTTCGTGCCGAGACAGAAAAGTTCATGGAAGACCTTGCTCATGCTTACCAGCAAGCTTCCAGCATTATGGCACGTATGGAGGCAGTTGATCAGGTCTGAGGTGATGCTTTTGTTTATCAGAGCAAAGTTATTCAGCGTCTAGAGGCATTGATGCATACTCCTTTGCAGATGCTAATTGATGGAGGAGTCATTCAGGAAGGTGAGAGGTACAACTTTGTTGGATGGTACTCTTCAGTAGTCACGGGACGTGGTTTCTTCGATGCAGCATAGGTGGATTCAGCTAGAGTTCAGAAGGCTATGATGAACATCATTGATGGAGTCCAGAATACTTTGGAGGCAATCTTTGCTGGACGACTGAATCCCAATGAGGTGACTACTGATAATTTGAGGGGTAGGCTGGCACCTTTCTTCTCGGAGGTGAGGACTTTCGTGCAAGATGACTTTGAAAATATTTCTACTTTCTCCAGCCTGATACAGAATACGTAGGATGCTTTAGTTGCTTGGAGAAAATCTTGCACAAGGCACGGACAGTCAGTCACAGTACTAGAGTTTCAGCTTGATTGTATTCCACTGATTTCAGTCCAAGAGGTTCAGGTTGTGCTTGCTAGGTTCATTGAGTTTGCAGCCAAGGAGAAGGAGAACGGGAATGCACTACTGGATGATGACCTTCTAGAAGATTGATTATGGGCATTAATTGTCTTTACTATTTTGGGAGTGAGTGGGAATCTTTGATTCATTTATTGTACCACTCCCCATTCTGGCAGTTTTTAGGGTTAGGGCTGAGGTGGCTCAATCTGAGCCATTCTTTTGATTGTAATCTGAGCCGTCCGTTGGACTTGGCTATCTATAAAAGGGGGAGTCCCCCTCATTTGTAATTCATTAGATTAGAGGAGATATCAGAGAGTAGACATTTTGTTAGAGCAGAGAGATAGTTTGATAGCTTAGTTTGGAGGAGAAGGAAAGTTTTCCTTTGAAAACTTTTGTAAGAGATTGTTGTGCAAAACTTTCATAATAGAAGATCTTTTCATTGATGGTGAAATTCGTCTTTGTTATGGATAGCTAGCAAGGTTTCTTCATCCCTTCTATTCCAAGTAGCATAAAGTAGCTTAAAGTAGAGTAATTTTCATTTCATACAAGTAGACATTAGTTGTGGATTTGTGGCGTCAATCGAGGCAACTTCGTTTAGTCCACACCACTAGCAGCTTGCTGACGGCAAGTTTGTCTTGCGTCGTCAACTGGAAAATTTTATAAGCCTAACTTCAGTTGCAATTCATATCTTGGTATGCGTCGTATTGACGATGTCTTGGTGTCGGATTGTAGCTTGAAAATTTCTTGCTATCCCCTAGAAGATTGCACCAACTTTGTGTAAGTTGTCCAGTGTGAAGTGGAGCAGAGTTTGGTTGAAGCTTGTTGAGATTGATCCCACGTCCCGCCTTAGAATAGAATCTAGAACCTTCTTACCCTTACACTCATTTCAATTCCGTTCATCTCTAGTTAGTTTAGGAAAATGTACCTTATTGCCAAATCATCCGCATTGCATAAATCTCTTCCAATCATCCATCTATTGTCAATTGCAAGCGATATGAACAATTGTGTAAGTCCCCTCATGTAAACAACAATTCACAACGAACCAACTGAGGGTATTCCAAAGCATTTCGGAACCTTGGAGTTGAACGTGCGATCTTTCTAGCAATCTTAGCGAACGGAATACTTTGATCAAGAGAGAATGGAGTAGCCTTCGGACAACTTTGTTCTGCTGATTGGTGCGGTCACAAAAATCACATGAACAGGAAGAAAGTGGTGGCCAAAGCTAGAAATATACAAATGTTCATTTGCAACCACCACATCCCATTTGCTCTCTTCACAAAATTTTCAAGGAAACAATTACTAAAACCTATAGAGACTATATAAGCAATTACTTCATTTTGCTAGAGAGGATGATTGAGGTGTAGGCCTATATAATTAATGATTACTAATACAAAGTAGGATAGATGGACAAAGGGAAACATAGCTAAGGAATGAGTATGAAGCAAAATATCCTTAATGATGATTGGTGTTCTACTATAAGGTAAGAAATTTGTCTTATTAATGTTTGTAACTTATATATTATTTTTCATTTTTTGTATTTCAAATTTTAAAATTTGAAAACTTTATTATTCACTTTGTCAATTTAGTCATGTTTTTTATTGAATTTTTTGTTTCTAGATATGTGTGTTCATTTTGCCTATTGTGTAGATAATTAGATTTGCTAATATAAACTTACCTAGACTTGAAGAGAGTTACGAGACCTTTGACAACATGCTTGGCTAGATGAAACAAGTAATTCATAGCAAGAACCCTTATTTGTGATTCTATGAGGATATCAGGTCTATTGTAAAACATGGTAGTGAAACACTATGAACACCCCACTTCATATGGAAATATATGCTCTAAATCTCAAATGCTATTCACCAAGAGCTGGTAGAATGTCTCCTAAATATGAAGAAGTAAAAGAAGTGTTCATGAAAAATCAAAAGATGTTTAGCATTGAGGAGGCAACTTT
>VDFB02028483.1:0-47458 GCA_007258455.2 Sequoia sempervirens
ATGGTCTAGCAGAAATGTAAGTGTTGCTCACTGCAGGTTGTGCAACATGACCATTGTGCGGGTTGGAAGCACTGTGCTCCCCGGTATGCCCTGTGTTGGGGTGTGGAATATTGGGACCCAATCTCCCCAACAGGAGAGAAAACATATCCATCATGGCATCCATCTTCTTATCGAGTCCTTGCCCCAAATTGGCTGAATTGTCTATACCCTTCCCATTGTCACCTCTGTTGCCATAACTTCTTTCGTTATCCCCCATTTCTGTTTCTTGCGAAGGCTCCCAATTAGCCCTCAAAACCTCGGAAGCTGTGTGACCTTCTGGGGCTTGATGCAACTGAGTCTGAACTGTACCTCTCTTGTATACTCTTGCCAAATACCTCTGTTCTCTGTCACTCATAGAAGGCTGATTTCACAGGATGGCAGGATGATGGCTCTGATACCACTGAAGTATTCCGAGCCAAATTTTTTTGATTTTTACAATTAACAAATTACGACAGTGCACCCGTTAAGGTTAGATGAGAAAACCAAAACGTATAAGAAACAACTCTAACCAGAATGGCACCGCTGAGGATGAGCATTGGTCAAAGGGTCTTCTACTCTACTTGCAGAAAGGAACTCAACGTCAAGTATGTGCTACCCAATCCAATGCGGAGTGAGGGGCGACCATATGACGGAGTGATTACAAGATCTACTGCTTGAAAGAAAATGCTGAATACAAAATCTACTACTTGAAGGAAATTGCCAAAAATTGGAAACCCTCAACACCCAGAATGTGCTTTCTAGCCCGGAGTGGGATAGTAGCGACCATAGGGCGGAGATCTATCTATTACAACTTCAAATGATAATTGAACAATACCAATTCAAGCAACAAGCTGGGTAATGACTGCCAGTACTACTGGTCAGTTTACAATATAAGATCATATGCCTGTCAAGATGTTAGAACCGTATATATATGATTCATGCAATACATTACAATCTCTTCTTGACCGAGCTCAATAAGCCATAAGAATCATTACAACTTTTACAAAAGACGATCTGTTTTTTCTGCTTCTACAAATCTGTATATTGCTGGTTAAAAACAGCAGCCTTGTGAATAGATATAAATGCTTGTAGCTCCCTCACAACTCACTCAAATGGCCCAAACCAAGATGCAATAGACTAATATGAAGAATGCGCCCAATCTAGAACCTTAACCTCGACCCCAAACTCAAGGAAATCACAATGCACAAATCCCAAGGAATCTAAATGGTACGGCCTTAAGGAAAAAGGCGATTTTCTTTTTAAAAATGATGCAAGCACTATAAAATATGAGAACTGGAGAATATGATGGCTTCCGACAAACAAAAAGAATGAGCTAATACCCAGAAGACTATTTTTGTATTTTCCAATATATGAATGAAACATGCAATCTGCTGTGTATAAAAATGCAATAAGCTGAAACACTAAAATACTCAAAACAGATTTCCCAATGCAAAACTGAACACAAATGAAATAGCTAAGATGCACTCACAAGTAGATTACTAATCATCACTAGTCGTTGTCTTTCAAACGAGAAGAGATGCCCAAACTAGGAGGTCTTCATCCCTCGAACAATCCAGAATCAATCCGGCAGCATAACAGTGTAATTTCCAAGATGCCCCAAATGATGCACAAGACTCCCTTTTTATAATTTCTGCTTGACTTCACGAAACCCTAGAAACAGCTTTTAGGTCAAAACTTTCATCTTCTCAAGAAGGCGTACCTTCTCCTCAAAGCATTAATAAATGATATTTTAATTAAAAGTCCATCTTGAAAAGTGCGCCCCACATCATCTTGCTTGACTTAGGCAATAATTAAAATAATCATTTAATGAGGGCGCCACCCTCAATGGCCCCTTTTTAAAACATCTTTAAGTCATTACTTCTAAGCCCAAGGTCAACATTAAAATATAATATTTAAATGTGCCTTTAATGAAATAACTTAACTTATCCCTCCGGAGGTGCACTGAAGCCAAAACTGATCCACACATCTGACCATTGAAACAGGAAGTCAACCGAGCTGAACATCATCTGCCAAACTGCCAAAAATAGAATTTACTAAAAATAGTAAATTCCAAAAAGCACCCAGAATGCCGGAATGATCATACCACTGCGAAGCCCTCTGAAAACCCAGAAGGAATCCGCCATTAAAACTGACATCTCCGAACAATGACCTCCTCAAAATTAGGAAACCCTAATTTTAACTTCCGACTAGCCTCCGGGTTCCCAACGAAAGGCCAACGGTCACTGAAACTGTCAAGCTTAGAAAGGGGACATTACAGTCCGCCCTCCCCAAGATTGCTTGTCCTCAAGCAATTGCAAACTAGGGTGCTGCATTATCTCATCACTTTCCCACGTTGCATCCTCCATCGGCAGGTTCTTCCATTTTACCAAACATTCTCTGATAGTTCTATTCCTCAAGGAACGTTCTCTGAAGTCAAGTATCGACTCGGGAACCAGAACCAACTGTCCTTCCTCGTCCAATGGTGGCAACTGTGAAGAAGCGACCACATTGTGTCCAAGAGCCTTCTTGAGGCGAGACACGTGGAAGACGTTATGCACTCTGCTATCTGAAGGTAGCTCCAACTCATAAGCAACAGCCCCAACCTTTCTGATGACTCTAAACGGCCCATAGAAGCGAGGTTTGAGCTTCTCAGCTCCACTCTTCTTGAGAGTTGACTGTCTGTAAGGTTGTAAACGGAGATAGACCATATCCCCAACCTCAAAAGAACGCTCAATACGCTTCTGATCAGCATACAACTTCTGCTGATTTTGTGCAATCTGCAAATTCTCCTTCAAGGACCTTATTATGTCCTGACTATGCTGCAACAAATCCTTGGCTAAAGGAGCTTTGCTGTCACCAAACACCAAATCTGCAAAGCTGGGTGCTTCATACCCATAAAGTGCCAAGAAAGGAGACATTTTGATTGACATATGGAAGGTAGAGTTGTAACAGTACTCGCCTATATGCAGCCACTTAACCCAAGCTTTCTGCTGTTCTGACACATAGTTTCTCAAGTAGCCTTCTAGCCACTTGTTCACCACTTCTGTTTTCCCGTCAGTTTGGGGGTGATAACTCGTGCTTGGGGTGAGCACAGTACCACTCATTCTAAAAATTTCCTGCCAAAAGGTACTTAGGAACTTACTGTCCCTATCACTTACAATATTCTTAGGCAAACCATGAAGTCTAAACACTTCTCGAAAAAACAAATCTGCAACTTGGGCTGCAGAAAAAGTGCTGGTAATGGCAAAGAAATGAGCAAACTTGGTGAGTCTGTCAACTACCACATAAATGCAATCCTTCCCTTGGGCCTTGGGCAACCCAGTGATGAAATCCATTGAAATGCTTTCCCATTTTTGGTTGGGAATTGGAAGTGGTTGCAGCAAACCGGCTGGTAAGGTGTGCTCATTTTTATTTGCTTGGCAAACAGGACATTCCTGAATGTAACGTTGAACCTCCTTCTTCAAACCTTTCCAAGAAAACCTTTCTCGGATCTGCCTATAGGTCTTAAAAAACCCTTGGTGACCAGCAACTGGAATGTCATGAAAATTCAAGAGAATCTTCTTCTTGAGCTTAGAATCGGCTACCAGAAAGATTCTACCCTTATACTGAATCAAACCCTCAACCACTTGGTACTTTTCATCATGGAAAGTACCTTCCAGAATGCTGGTTGCAAACTGATTTTTTGCATAATCAGCCAGCAACATGTCTCTCCAGTCTGCAGTAAGCTCACACAATGAGCTAAGATGAGGCCTTCTGGATAGAGCATCGGCCACTACATTATTTTTTCCTTTGACGTATTCAATGTCAAAGTCGTAAGCTTGAAGCTTACTTACCCATTTCTGTTGCCTCTCATTTAAATCCTTCTGGTGCATAAAATGCTTGAGGCTATTGTGGTCTGTTTTAACCGCGAACTTATTCCCCACCAAGTACTGTCGGAACTTGGCTAATGCATGCATAATGGCAAGCATTTCTTTGTCATAAATTGAATATGACCTTTCCACCCCCCTTAATTTTCGGCTTTCAAACACAATAGGGTGTTTGTCTTGCATCAGGACAGCACCAACTCCTTCACCCGATGCATCACACTGCAGCTCGAATGGCTTGGAGAAATCAGGGATAGCCAAAACTGGGCACGAGCTCATGATCTTCTTAAATTTGTCAAAAACAACTTGAGCCTTTTCTGACCAAACAAAGGCTCCCTTTTTGGTGAGATCAGTAAGGGGAGCCGCATTCTGAGAATACCCCTTAACAAACCTCCGATAGAAACCACAAAGGCCCAAAAAGCCTTTCAACTGAGTCAAACTTTCTGGTGGTGGCCAATCAACCACTGCTTTGATCTTCTCCGGATCCACCTTTACTCCCTCAGCACTGATTATGTGGCCAAGGTATAATAACTCCACCATTCCAAATTCACATTTGGAAGCCTTTGCGAACAAACTCTCAGATTCCATGATACTAAGCACTTCCTCCAAGTGCTTGAGGTGATCTTCCCAAGTCTTGCTGTAGATCAGAATGTCGTCAAAAAATATCAGCACAAACCGCCTTAACTGATTCTGAAACACACGGTTCATGCAAGACTGAAAGGTGGCTGGTGCATTAGTCAAACCAAATGGCATGACTAAGAATTCGAAGTGGCCATAGTGACATCTGAAAGCTGTCTTTTCCACATCTGATCCCCTCATCCTTATCTGATGGTAACCGGATCTTAGATCAATCTTTGAGAAGAACTTAGCCCCATGTAGCTCATCAATGAGCTCATCTATTCTGGGAATGGGGTATCTATTCTTGATAGTGCTTTGGTTCAAAGCCCGATAGTCCACGCACATGCGCATGGTACCATCCTTCTTCTTTACCAGAACTACTGCAGAAGCAAAGGGGCTCTTGCTTGGGCATATGAAACCCATCTCCAAAAGTTCTCGGATATTCTTCTCAATCTCATCCTTTTGCCTCTTCGGATACCGGTATGGAGTTGTGATCACCGGTTTAGCTCCTTCCTTGAGCTCTATTATGTGTTCTGAACCTCGATCAGGGGGAGGTCCAGGAGGTAAATCAGCAAACACTTTACTCTTTTTGGTGAGTAAAGATCGGATATCAGGAGGATGCTCTTCTTTAGTTTCAGCTGGACTTGCTGGAAGAATCATGCACTCAGCAGCCCATTCCACTTGATCATGACGTATCAACTTCGCCATCCTCTTGAATGATACAATCCGAGGACCACCATTTGACATACCTCTCAACACCACCTTCTTCCCATCGGATTGAAACTTCAACTCCATAGTTTGCAGATTTAGAGAGATCTCTCCAAGAGATCGCAGCCATTGAATGCCTAGGACAGCATCCGTATCTCCAATACTGACCACATAGAAGTCATCCTTGACTTCGTAATTGCCCAATTGCATTGACATGTTCGGAATCCTCTTGGTGCATGAGATGTGAAACCCATCCGCAACGATAACTCTGAACCCTTCAAAGTCTTCTGTTTGCAATCCTTTCTTTGCCACCACAACTTCGTCTATGAAGTTATGTGTTGCACCAGTGTCAATCAAAGAAACAATACGTTGCCCTTTGATCATTCCCCGAACTTTAAAGGACTCATTCTTTTGGAAGCTCGAAAGCTGAGCCAATGTACCACCACTTTCTTTTTCACCTTCAGACTCTTCTGGAGTATTTTCTTCATCGCTGTCCTCAAAGTCAACTTGCTGATCAGAAAAATCAGAATTGCTTTCATCAGCTGTATAGAACTCAATTTGATGAATCTTAGCTCCCTTGGGGCACACATGATCTTGTGACCATTTTTCCCAACAACGGAAACATAAACCTTTCCTACGGAGTTCATTGATAGTTTCTGGATCCAATCTTGAGCCAGGGGGTTTTTGAGGTTTAAACTCCTTATGGTGAGGCTTCTGATGAAACTTTTTCCCTCTATCTCCTTTGTGAAAAGCTGGTTTGGAATGGAACTTAGCTTTGGGAGCAGCCCACTCCATGTTTCTAGCTTTTTTCATTGCTTCTTGTAGGGACGGTGGATCAAAAGCTTTGATCCAACTCTTGATTGGCTCCATCAATCCTTCAGTGAATAGGATTACTAACCTTCTCTCTGTGATTCCAGTGACCATAACTGAAAGTCTTTGAAACTCAGCTATGTAGGCATCCACAGTGCCATATTGTCTCAACTGTGCCAAATCCCTAAAGTGCACTTCTGGGTCCTTCTTCTCGAACCTTTCAATGAATCTATTGGTGAATTCATCGTATCTAGTGATAGACCCATGACCTAAGGTGACTAGGCCATGGTACCACCATTCATGCGCCACCCCATCTAGGTGTAGCGTAGCGAATCTAATCGCTTCTTCTTCAGCCATTGGCCTAAGTGCCACATAGTTGTCTAGTTTTTGTAACCAGGCTCGAGCAGAATTATTATCGCTTCCATCAAAATGGGCAAGCGTAACCTTGTTGAGAGCTTGATTCCAATCTCCTTGTGCTGGGGTTCTTCTTTGATCATAGTTCCTACCTTGGCCTCTATCCTTCCTCCGATACTCCATGTAATCATTGAAGGACATCTCAAGTTTTACTTCATCAGAAAGAGTGTCATACTCTGTTCGGCCTATCCTCACCCTCTCCAAGGGTGAAATATTTTCTTCAGGATCAGGCTGTGGGATTGCTGGTGTCAGAAACGTGGGTTTGAATGGTCTAGCAGAAATGTAAGTGTTGCTCACTGCAGGTTGGGCAACATGACCATTGTGCGGGTTGGAAGCACTGTGCTCCCCGGTATGCCCTGTGTTGGGTTGTGGAATATTGGGACCCAATCTCCCCAACAGGAGAGAAAACATATCCATCATGGCATCCATCTTCTTATCGAGTCCTTGCCCCAAATTGGCTGAATTGTCTATACCCTTCCCATTGTCACCTCTGTTGCCAGAACTTCTTTCGTTATCCCCCATTTCTGTTTCTTGCGAAGGTTCCCAGTTAGCCCTCAAAACCTCGGAAGCTGTGTGACCTTCTGGGGCTTGATGCAACTGAGTCTGAACTGTACCTCTCTTGTATACTCTTGCCAAATACCTCTGTTCTCTGTCACTCATAGAAGGCTGATTTCACAGGATGGCAGGATGATGGCTCTGATACCACTGGAATATTCCGAGCCAATTTTTTGATTTTTACAATTAACAAATTACGACAGTGCACCCGTTAAGGTTAGATGAGAAAACCAAAACGTATAAGAAACAACTCTAACCAGAATGGCACCGCTGAGGATGAGCATTGGTCAGAGGGTCTTCTACTCTACTTGCAGAAAGGAACTCAACGTCAAGTATGTGCTACCCAATCCAATGCGGAGTGAGGGGCGACCATATGACGGAGTGATTACAAGATCTACTGCTTGAAAGAAAATGCTGAATACAAAATCTACTACTTGAAGGAAATTGCCGAAAATTGGAAACCCTCAACACCCAGAATGTGCTTTCTAGCCCGGAGTGGGATAGTAGCGACCATAGGGCGGAGATCTATCTATTACAACTTCAAATGATAATTGAACAATACCAATTCAAGCAACAAGCTGGGTAATGACTGCCAGTACTACTGGTCAGTTTACAATATAAGATCATATGCCTGTCAAGATGTTAGAACCGTATATATATGATTCATGCAATACATTACAATCTCTTCTTGACCGAGCTCAATAAGCCATAAGAATCATTACAACTTTTACAAAAGACGATCTGTTTTTTCTGCTTCTACAAATCTGTATATTGCTGGTTAAAAACAGCAGCCTTGTGAATAGATATAAATGCTTGTAGCTCCCTCACAACTCACTCAACTGGCCCAAACCAAGATGCAATAGACTAATATGAAGAATGCGCCCAATCTAGAACCTTAACCCCGACCCCAAACTCAAGGAAATCACAATGCACAAATCCCAAGGAATCTAAATGGTACGGCCTTAAGGAAAAAGGCGATTTTCTTTTTAAAAATGATGCAAGCACTATAAAATATGAGAACTGGAGAATATGATGGCTTCCGACAAACAAAAAGAATGAGCTAATACCCAGAAAGACTATTTTTGTATTTTCCAATATATGAATGAAACATGCAATCTGCTGTGTATAAAAACGCAATAAGCTGAAACACTAAAATACTCAAAACAGATTTCCCAATGCAAAACTGAACACAAATGAAATAGCTAAGATGCACTCACAAGTAGATTACTAATCATCACTAGTCGTTGTCTTTCAAACGAGAAGAGATGCCCAAACTAGGAGGTCTTCATCCCTCGAACAATCCAGAATCAATCCGGCAGCATAACAGTGTAATTTCCAAGATGACCCAAATGATGCACAAGACTCCCTTTTTATAATTTCTGCTTGACTTCACGAAACCCTAGAAACAGCTTTTAGGTCAAAACTTTCATCTTCTCAAGAAGGCGTACCTTCTCCTCAAAGCATTAATAAATGATATTTTAATTAAAAGTCCATCTTGAAAAGTGCGCCCCACATCATCTTGCTTGACTTAGGCAATAATTAAAATAATCATTTAATGAGGGCGCCACCCTCAATGGCCCCTTTTTAAAACATCTTTAAGTCATTACTTCTAAGCCCAAGGTCAACATTAAAATATAATATTTAAATGTGCCTTTAATGAAATAACTTAACTTATCCCTCCGGAGGTGCACTGAAGCCAAAACTGATCCAAACATCTGACCATTGAAACAGGAAGTCAACCGAGCTGAACATCATCTGCCAAACTGCCAAAAATAGAATTTACTAAAAATAGTAAATTCCAAAAAGTACCCAGAATGCCGGAATGATCATACCACTGCGAAGCCCTCTGAAAACCCAGAAGGAATCCGCCATTAAAACTGACATCTCCGAACAATGACCTCCTCAAAATTAGGAAACCCTAATTTTAACTTCCGACTAGCCTTCGGGTTCCCAACGAAAGGCCAACGGTCACTGAAACTGTCACACTTAGAAAGGGGACATTACATATTGAGTTGGAGTTCCAGTAGTTTGAGACAAATTTGCTGAAGTTGGGGTGTTCCAACCACATTTTTTCACATTGGAAGGGAGCCCTCTAGGCAAAACATTCTTCATTTTTTTTTTAGCATGATAGACCAATAATGGGATCCCCCTTCCATTTATACTTCGATATAGATTATATTCCTATTCATCCAGTCCATGGGTGGTAGGAACCTATCTATTCTTGCCATAATCTTTGCGGTACCAATTCTTATATTGTTCTAGGTGAACCAACCTGAAATATACCGAGCCAATTTTTTCAAATTTTCAATGGCAACAAGCAGAGCAATACACAGTCGTTAGGGTTAGCTCTAAACCAAAACGATACTGAAGCAACTCTAACCAAAATGTACACCAGGATCTCGAGGAGGGCAAGGTGTGAGCATTGGTCAGAGGATCTGAATGTAGAAACAGAGCTGGAAGGAACTCTAACCAAGAATGGCATCGATGATGGCGAGCATATGGGCAGAGGATCTTCTACCACTACAAGTACTGAAAAGAAACTCAACACCAAGTATGTGCTACCCAATCCAGTATGGAGTTGAGGCGACCATATGGCAGAGTGCTAAGAATTACAATGCTATTAAGGGAAATAAGCAAGAATGCTAAAATACTGGACGTCAAGAATGTGCTTTCCAACCCGTGACGGGATGGGAGCTACCATATGACGGAGATATAAAGTATTACAATGCAGTTTCAGAATGTAAGATAAGCATTACAAATCATGATTAAGCAAGATTAAAGAACTACTGTCAGTACTACTGTCAGCTTACAATATGATAGAGAATTCGCCTGCCAAGAGCATAGAGTTAGAACAATTCAAGGAGCATTTAAATAGAGAATTCTCCTTGCTTAATGGAAATACCGAGACTGATTTCTTCTCTCAAAAAACAGATTCAAGATTCTGATCTATTCAGATCTGCACCTTTAAATGTAAAACCAGAAACCTGAGATCACACTAAAATGGACATATCTCTCACACCACTCATCCAATTGACGTGAAACGAAAATCAAAAGACCCTAATGATGAAGGCGCCCAAGATTGGAACACAAAACAGACCCAAAAGTTTCTATTTAATTTATGCACGAATCCCAAGGCAAACACAGATGGTACGGCCCAGCAAGAGGGGCGATTTGCCTTTAAAAATCACAGCCTTCATAAAAAAATCTACAACTTTGGAAAGAGGGTCGCCCCTACCAGACAAGGAGATTTAAACAATACCCATAACGAATCTTTTTGTTTTTTTTGACTCATGAATAAAAACAACAATTTGCTATGAAGAATATGCAATTCCTGAATCTCTCTAATATGCATAAAACTAATCTATAAAACCACACACTGACTACAATGCAAAAATCCAGTACAAATCACTCAACACTAAACTATCTCACCACTAGTCGCTATCTTTCAAGCGAGAAGCAATGCCAAGCTAGAAGGCTTACATTCCTCGAAGCAATCCCAAGCCAATCCGGCAGCATAACATTCCTGTAGGTAAAAGATAATCCCAATGAGAACCAATGGCTTCCTTTTATAATTTCCGGTTGACCCTTCTCGAAACCCTAATCTTCTTCTTTGAGTCAAACCCTAATTCTCCAATAGATGGCGTCCCACTTTCCCAAGCAAAACTTTGACTTTTTTATTATAAACTTTATCTCTTCCTTGAAGTTGGCGCCCAACTTATGCTTGGATTAAATCTTTTAGTAAGAAATATAATTAATTCCTTCAATGAGGCGCCCACCCATAAATAGCATCTTTTAAAACAACTTAAAGTGAAATAGCTAGGCCAAGGGGAAAGTCAATGTTAAAATATAACATTAAAACATGATTTAATTAAAATAATTCGACTTATCTCTCCAATTGTGCCCCAAAGCCAAAAATGAGTAAGCCAACTGATTAGTTTGAAGTAGAAAGCCAACTGTGCCGAAACCAACAGGTTCACTGCCAGAAATAGAATTTACTAAAAATAGTAAATTCCTGAAGATGCTCAGAATGCCAAGAAGAACATATCACTGCGAAGCTTTCGGAAATCCCAGAAAGAATCCGCCATTGAATCAACCAACCTCGAACAAGAGCATCCTTCAAAACAAGAAACCCTAATTTTACCTTCCGAGTAGCCTACGGGTCTCCGGAATAGGCCAACAGTCACTGGAAAGATCATGCTCGAGAAGGGGACATTACAGTCCGCCGTCCCCAAGATTGCTTTTCCTCAAGCAATCGCAGCCCGGGATGCTGCAGAATCTCATGATTCTCCCAAGTTGCATCCTCCATAGGCAAATTTTTCCACTTCACCAAGTATTCTCTGATTGTTCTTTTCCTTAAAGAACGTTCTGTGGAATCAAGAATCTCCTCTGGAATTAAAACCAACTGTCCTTCTTCATCCAAAGGTGGCAACTATGATGAAGCAACAACATTGTGTCCAAGTGCCTTCTTGAGGCGAGACACGTGGAAGACATTGTGTACTCTGCTATCAGAAGGTAGCTCCAACTCATAAGCTACTGCTCCAACCCTTCTGATGACTTTGAATGGCCCATAGAAACGAGGTTTGAGCTTCTCAGCTCCACTCTTCTTGAGAGTAGATTGTTTGTAAGGCTGTAATCGAAGGTAAACCATATCTCCAACCTCGAAAGAGCGCTCAACATGCCTCTGATCAGCATACATCTTTTGCTGATTCTGTGTAATTTGAAGATTGTTCTTTAATGATTTCATGATGTCTTGACTCTGCTGCAATAAATCCTTGGCTTGAGGGGCTTTGCTATCACCAAACACCAAATCAGCAAAGCTAGGAGCCTCATAACCATAAAGAGCCAAGAAAGGCGACATCCTTATTGACATGTGAAAAGAAGAATTATAGCAATACTCGCCTATGTGGAGCCACTTCACCCATGCTCTTTGCTGTTCTGAAACATAGTTCCTCAAGTAGTCTTCCAACCACTTGTTCACTATCTCTGTTTGTCCGTCGGTTTGAGGATGATAACTAGTGCTTGGAGTAGGCACTGTACCACTCATTCTTAAAACCTCTTGCCAAAAAGTGCTTAGGAACTTGCTGTCCCTATCACTCACAATGTTCTTTGGCAACCCATGTAACCTAAACACCTCATGGAAAAACAGATCTGCCACTTGTGCTGCTGAAAAAGAGCTAGTAATGGCAAAGAAGTGAGCAAATTTTGTTAGTCTATCCACTACAACATAGATATAGTCCTTCCCTTGGGCCTTGGGCAACCTTGTGATAAAGTCCATCGATATGCTTTCCCATTTTTGATTGGGAATAGGGAGAGGTTGCAGCAGACCAGCAGGTAGAGTATGCTCATTCTTGTTCATTTGACAAGTGGGACACTCCTGAATGTAGCGTTGGACTTCCCCTTTTAGCCCTTTCCAAGAAAATCTTTCTCAGATCTGCTTATATGTCTTGAAGAACCCTTGATGACCAGCAAGCGGAGTGTCATGAAATGTCAACAAAATCTTCTTTTTGAGCTTGGAATCAGCCACCAAAAAGATTCTACCCTTGTAGTGAATCAGTCTTTCAATCACCTTGTACCTTTCGTCATGAAAAGTACCCTCAATAATGTTGGATGGAAACTGATTTTTGGCATTATCAGCAAGCAACATGTCCTTCCAATCAGCAGTAAGCTCACACAGTGAGCTCAAATGGGGTCTCCTAGATAGACCATCAGCTACAATGTTGTTTTTCCCCTTGACATACTCGATATCAAAATTGTAAGCTTGGAGCTTACTCACCCACTTTTGTTGCCTTTCATTTAGATCCTTTTGATGCATGAAGTGCTTGAGACTGTTGTGATCAGTCTTGACCACAAACTTGTTTCCCACCAAATACTATCTGAACTTAGCTAATGCATGCATAATGGCAAGCATTTCCTTGTCATAAATGGAGTAGGTTCTTTCAACACCTCTTAGCTTTCTACTCTCAAACACTATGGGATGTTTGTTTTGCATCAAAACAGCCCCAACTCCTTCATCGGATGCATCACACTGAAGCTCGAAAGGCTTGGAGAAATCTGGAATAGCCAAAACCGGACAAGAGCTCATGATCCTCTTAAACTTATCAAAAGTAGTTTGAGCCTTTTCTGACCAACAAAAGGCCCCTTTTTTGGTGAGATCAGTAAGAGGAGCAGCATTCTGTGAGTAGCCTTTCACAAATCTTCTGTAAAATCCACAAAGACCCAAAAATCCTTTCAATTGAGTCAAGTTCTCAGGAGGTGGCCAATCGACAACTGCCTTGATCTTTTCAGGATCAACCTTCACTCCCTCAGCACTGATTATGTGGCCAAGGTACAGTAACTCCTCCATTCCAAATTCACATTTGGATGCTTTGGCAAACAAGCTCTCAGATTCTAGGATGCTAAGCACTTCCTCCAAGTGCTTGAGATGATTTTCCCATGTCTTGCTGAAAATCAGGATATCGTCAGAAAATATCAATACAAACTTCCTCAATTGCTTCTGAAAGACTCTGTTCATGCAAGACTGGAAGGTAGTAGGAGCATTAGTCAACCCAAATGGCATGACTAGAAACTCGAAGTGGCTCCAGTGACATCTAAAAGCTGTCTTCTCAACATCTGATCCCGTCATCCGAATCTGGTGGTAGCCCGATCTCAAATCGATCTTTGAAAAGAACTTGGCTCCATGTAGCTCATCAATGAGCTCATCTATCCTTGGAATGGGGTATCGGTTTTTGATGGTGCTTTGATTCAAAGCACGATAGTCCACACACATGCGCATAGTACCATCCTTCTTCTTCACAAGGACCACTGCTGAAGCGAAGGGGCTCTTGCTTGGGCGAATGAAGCCCATCTCCAAGAGTTCCTGAATGTTTTTCTCAATCTCATCCTTCTGCTTCTTGGGGTACCGATATGGAGTTGTAATAACTGGTTTAGCTCCTTCCTTGAGCTCTATGATATGCTCCAAACCCCGTTCAGGTGGTGGTCCAGGAGGTAAATCAGCAAATACCCTGCTCTTCTTTGTGAGTAGAGACTGAACATCAGGAGGATAGTCTCTCTTAGTTTCAACCGGACTAGCAGGAAGAATCATGCATTCTGCAACCCACTCAGCTTGATCATGACGAATCAGCCTTGCCATTCTCTTGAATGACACAACCTGAAGACCTCCATTGGACATTCCTCTTAGTACTACCCTCTTCCCATCGGATTGAAACTTGAGCTCCATAGTTTGCAGATTTAAGGAGATCTCCCCAAGTGAACGCAGCCATTGAATGCCTAGAACGGCATCCGTATCTCCAATGTGGACTACATAGAAGTCGTCCTTGACTTCATAGTTTCCCAATTGCATAGTCATGTTTGAGATCTTCTTGGTGCATGAGATGTGGAACCCATCAGCAACCATGACCTTGAAGCCTTCAAACTCTTCTGTTTGCAGCCCCTTCTTTGCCACCACAACTTCATCAATGAAGTTATGTGTTGCCCCGGTGTCAATCAAAGCAACTATTCGCTGCCCCTTAATCATCCCTCGAACTTTGAAGGATTCGTTCCTCTGGAAGCTCGAAAGTTGAGCCAAAATACCTCCACTTTCCTTTAAATCTTCGGACTCTTCAGGAGCTCTTTCCACTTCACTATCTTCAAAATCAGACTGCTGGTCTGAAGAATCAGAATTACTTTCACCAGCTGAATAGTACTCAATCTGATGAAATTTGACCCCCTTTGGGCAAACATGATCTTGAGACCATTTTTCTCTACACCGGAAACATAGCCCTTTTCTTCGGAGTTTGTTCAATGTCACTGGATCCAGTCTTGTGACATGAGGATTATGCTGTTTGAACTCCTTATGCTGAGGTCTTAAATGAGGTCTTTGATGAGGCCTTTTTCCTTTATCCCCTTTGTGAAAGGATGGGTTGGATTGAAACTTTGCCTTAGGAGTAGCCCACTCCATGTTTCTAGCTTTCTTCATTGCCTCCTGTAGGGATGGTGGATCAAAGGCTTTAATCCAACCCTTGAGTGGTTCCATCAATCCTTCACTGAAAAGGATCACCAACCGCCTCTCCGTGATGCCAGTGACCATTACTGAAAGTCTCTGGAACTCAGCTATGTAGGCATCAACTGTGCCATACTGCTTCAACTGTGCCAATTCTCTGAAATGTATTTCAAGATCTTTTTTCTCAAATCTCTCGATGAGCCTATTGGTGAACTCATCATAGGTAGTGATAGACCGATGACCCAAGGTGACTAGGCCATGGTACCACCACTCGTGCACCACCCCATCAAAGTGTAGCGTAGCGAACTTAATCGCCTCCTCTTCTGCCATGGGTCTAAGAGCTAGATAGTTATCCAGCTTCTGTATCCAAGCTCGAGCTGAACTGTTATCACTCCCGTCATAGTGTGGAAGTATAACCTTGTTGACAGCTTGATACAAGTCCCCTTGAACTATTGTTCTTCTTTGCTCATAATGTCTCCCTTGTCCTTTATTCTTTCTTTTATGATCCATAAAGTCATTATAGGACATGTCCATCTTGATTTCCTCAGGGAGAGAATCATACTCCGCACAGCGAAGTCTCAATTGTTCCACGAATGAAGCATTCTCTTCAGGATCAGGTTGAATGTTTACTGGTGCCAAGAAGGTGGGTTTGAATGGCCTAGAAGAAATGTATGTGTTGTTTGAAACAGGCTGAGCAGCATGTCCATCATGCTGGTTAGAGGCACTGTGCTCTCCTCTATGTCCTGAGTTGTTTGTGGAGTTGTATTCTGGCCCACTTTCCCCATCATGAGAGATACCATATCCATTAAGGCATCCATCTTCCTTTCAAATCTCTTCCCCGGACTTATCGATCTCTCTCTTCCCTTTCCACTATCATCTCTGTTGCTGGTAAACCTCTCGTTACCCCCGACTGACCTCTCACCTTCTACCATATCTGTTTCCTGAGAAGACTCCCAATGAGCCCTCAAAACCTCTGAGGCTGTCTGACCTTCAGGAACCTGATAGAGCTGAAACTGATTTGCAGCCTTCTTGTCTTCCCGTGCAACGTATCTCTTTTCTCTGTCACTCATAGACGGATTGTTCACAGGATGGCAGGATACTTAGCTCTGATACCACTGAAATATACCGAGCCAATTTTTTCAAATTTTCAATGGCAACAAGCAGAGCAATACACAGTCGTTAGGGTTAGCTCTAAACCAAAACGATACTGAAGAAACTCTAACCAGAATGTACACCAGGATCCCGAGGAGGGCAAGGTGTGAGCATTGGTCAGAGGATCTGAATGCAGAAACAGAGCTGGAAGGAACTCTAACAAAGAATGGCGCCGATGATGGCGAGCATATGGTCAGAGGATCTTCTACCACTACAAGTACTGAAAAGAAACTCAACACCAAGTATGTGCTACCCAATCCAGTATGGAGTTGAGGCGACCATATGGCGGAGTGCTAAGAATTACAATGCTATGAAGGGAAATAAGCAAGAATGCTAAAATACTCGACATCAAGAATGTGCTTTCCAACCCGTGACGGGATGGGAGCTACCATATGACGGAGATATAAAGTATTACAATGCAGTTTTAGAATGTAAGATAAGCATTACAAATCATGATTAAGCAAGATTAAAGAACTGTTGTCAGTACTACTGTCAGCTTACAATATGATAGAGAATTCGCCTGCCAAGAGCATAGAGTTAGAACAATTCAAGGAGCATTTAAATAGAGAATTCTCCTTGCTTAATGGAAATACCGAGACTGATTTCTTCTCTCAAAAAACAGATTCAAGATTCTGATCTATTCAGATCTGCACCTTTAAATGTAAAACCAGAAACCTGAGATCACACTAAAATGGACATATCTCTCACACCACTCATCCAATTGACGTGAAACGAAAATCAAAAGACTCTAATGATGAAGGCGCCCAAGATTGGAACACAAAACAGACCCAAAAGTTTCTATTTAATTTATGCACGAATCCCAAGGCAAACACAGATGGTACGGCCCAGCAAGAGGGGCGATTTGCCTTTAAAAATCACAGCCTTCATAAAAAAATCTACAACTTTGGAAAGAGGGTCGCCCCTACCAGACAAGGAGATTTAAACAATACCCATAACGAATCTTTTTGTTTTTTTTGACTCATGAATAAAAACAACAATCTGCTATGAAGAATATGCAATTCCTGAATCTCTCTAATATGCATAAAAATAATCTATAAAACCACACACTGACTACAATGCAAAAATCCAGTACAAATCACTCAACACTAAACTATCTCACCACTAGTCGCTATCTTTCAAGCGAGAAGCAATGCCAAGCTAGAAGGCTTACATTCCTCGAAGCAATCCCAAGCCAATCCGGCAGCATAACATTCCTGTAGACAAAAGATAATCCCAATGAGAACCAATGGCTTCCTTTTATAATTTCCGGTTGACCCTTCTCGAAACCCTAATCTTCTTCTTTGAGTCAAACCCTAATTCTCCAATAGATGGCGTCCCACTTTCCCAAGCAAAACTTTGACTTTTTTATTATAAACTTTATCTCTTCCTTGAAGTTGGCGCCCAACTTATGCTTGGATTAAATCTTTTAATAAGAAATATAATTAATTCCTTCAATGAGGCGCCCACCCATAAATAACATCTTTTAAAACAACTTAAAGTGAAGTAGCTAGGCCAAGGGGAAAGTCAATGTTAAAATATAACATTAAAACATGATTTAATTAAAATAATTCGACTTATCTCTCCAATTGTGCCCCGAAGCCAAAAATGAGTAAGCCAACTGATTAGTTTGAAGTAGAAAGCCAACCGTGCCGAAACCAACAGGTTGACTGCCAGAAATAGAATTTACTAAAAATAGTAAATTCCTGAAGATGCTTAGAATGCCAAGAAGAACATATCATTGCGAAGCTTTCTAAAAACCCAGAAAGAATCCGCCATTGAATCAACCAACCTCGAACAAGAGCATCCTTCAAAACAAGAAAACCTAATTTTACCTTCCGAGTAGCCTACGGGTCTCCAGAATAGGCCAACGGTCACTGGAAAGATCATGCTCGAGAAGGGGACATTACACAACCCTTTCCGGTTTTCATCACCCAAAGATCGAAACGCATGTATGGATATCAAAATTTCATATAGCTTCCATCCATCCCTAGTTCCAATATTCTTATAAATATGTTTCTGCCTACCAATATACAAGGCAAAATTAGTTGAGCATTGGGGAATCACTACTTCAGGTCATTGTTATTGTGAATATGATCTGAGAGCCCAATTAGGTCAGATTTCTTTTAATCAAACTCATATAGTTCTATAACTTCTTAAAAAAGACCCATAGAAAATCCTAACTACTAAAGTTCCACTACGTGTAGATATTGAGGGCAATGCCAAAATCCTTTCAAAATTCTAAAAATAGAAAAATAAACTTTCATATGGCATGCTCCTCAGTAATGTTATTCAATTTGACACTGCATCTTGAAGAAATTAGGGTCCCACTTCATATGTGAAGCAGCCCCTTTTTATCTTTTTCCCCTCATCTTGACAAGTGTGTTGCTTGCATGTGGTTTGTGTGATTTTTTATTTTTTAAAATTTTGATTTGCTTATTACGTTCGTCTATTTTGAACCTTGCCTGCTAGGGGAGCTCCCTAAGCTCACACCAGAAATTGCCACCCTTAGCATGTGCTTTTGCAATAGTTGCATCTAGAATGAGTGTGGTCCCTCCAATCTGGGGGTTCTTCAACCACAAACAAAAACAAGGGTTCGCTACTCACAAACACCTCACCTCTGAATAGTAAAGTCCCAATGTTGTCAGCTTTGTGTATTTAAGAAAAAATAAATTGCCTTATCTAAATGGGCGTTGGCTCAAAAAATATTAAATTATGCAAAATGATATGTTCAATTTGGTGCTGGTTGTAAATGTGATTATTTCTTTAGAGAATTATATATCTTAATTTTATTTATTTTGAACTGAGAGATTGTAATAGTTATTTTATAATGCATTCCCACTTTTATTTTTGTTACATAAATGTTTCTTTACCTTTTATTTGGTTTTGAGCGATGAAATTGTAATTGTGCAGGTCTTGATGGATTATCCAGTGGTAAATATACCATTTGGGAAATATTTGAAACAATATTTTGGTAAGTTATTAGGTTTCCATTTTAATATGAAATGTGGCATTTCCATTGTCATTTTGACCGTGGTGATGTGATATCTGAATTGTAATGGTGATGAGACCATTTTTTTGTCTGCAATATTTGTTGTTCTTTGTATTGCTATCTAAAGCTTATTACGTTATACTAGGGTGAGTTAGAAGATTCATATAAAACTACCTGAAACACTAGGTTTTTCGGTAGAACTTAATGCTCTACATTATTAATCAGAAAGTGACAAATAGAGTTGCAAATAATCTCAACACCCAGGCTAAAATTGCATTATTTCTTTCAGGGTGTAAAATAATATACTATATCCCCCCACATGAATGGTGCCGGAAAAAAGTTCAAAATAACACTGTTGTAAGGATGAGTGACCTTATTCTATCTAACTATCCACGTGAGGTATGCTCTATATAAAAGATTGACAATTTTAATTGATAATCAAACTCTTCAACCTTTATGATTTAGCTAAAAGGATAATGTTTTTCTATCATTATAGCTATAATTAATATTCATTTTGGAAATATAAATATTTTGTTAAGTTCTCCAAATATTTGGCATTTTCTAAGCTTCCTTTTATCATACTTGTAAAGAACCGGTCAAAAGAATTGATTAATATGTCGTTTTGAGTAGATTAAGACCATGATCTAAATAATAACTGTCTAACTATAATGTCAAATTCTAAAGTGAAAATTTAGGTTACAATGAGCTTCAAGAAGTATGAATAGAGACCTAAATAAATAAATAAAGAATAATACATCATAGTTCTTGTGGATGACCAAAATTGGTTAATAGGAAAGGTGAATATGTGTACAATATCCCAAAGAAGTGCTAAAAGTGACAAAAAGTAAATAGCATATATCAAAGGATAGATGATTTTCATTATAGAAATTTGTTGTAATTATGTTGCTAGCAAGTAAAAGGAAGTTGGTGTTAGAAATGTTTGTAAGCATTCCATTTAAAATTATGTTGCTACATAACATAGCAATCAAAGTGCAATACTATATGTACACTAATATGGAATGCGATGCACTTGATCATTTCATGGGTATGTGATAAGGAAGCTTGGTTTTGTGATTAAGTCTTCCATAGTAGTAGGAAGGTTTTATGACCATGAAATTTGCATAAGAACTCTACTCATACAATCTATGCCCATTAGCAATCATGTGCATCTCCATTCTGGGGCCAAAATCTGCCATAAGCTTTTCATTCAATTTTTCTTCCTTTAAAGTTTAAAATACACATCAAAGTTCTAAAACAGTCTTAGAATCTAGTTGTCACTTATGTATGATAATATGATAGGGTTCTAAAGAATTCTTAGGAGAGTCAATCCAATTTAGGTCAAATTCCTCTCCTTAGAATAAGTAAATGGTAATTTTCTAACAACTTTATAAACAATTCAAAACATTTATGGTACAGGTGATGAATGAGTAGGAATAATTTCCATCATGAACTACATCCTCCCTTGGTTAGTTTCATACAATCATATGCATTTTCATTTAAGAGCACAATTGGGAATAAACATTGTCACAAGTTATTCTCTTCATTTTCATTGGTGATGTTGGAACTTTGGTGTGCTATTCACTTGCAAAGATTTCTTGAGTGAGAAGAATATTTGGGGCTTTGTGAGTTCTTGTTAACAAGATTTTTTGTAGATTGTAGAATGGTGTTGGATCTTGTGTGTTAAAATGCAGTGGGAGTTAGAATTTGTGGTATGGCATGGAGCTGTCTTGGACCTTGGTGAATCCATGGTAGCAATCACATGAGGTTTGGTTGTGTTATAGCTACCACAATATGTACATATTACGTTGTTGTAGTATGGAAATGTAGGTGCATGTGCAACATTGTTGGAGTGAATGTGACGATAATAGAGGATAGGTAGATATTTTGAGAGGTGTTAAGGATTACGACAAGTCATTAGAAGGTTGTCTTTGCTACCACAAGCCATGGGTTTGTTCTTTGAGGTATTGTAGGAAAAATGTTTCACTATTAGGTGCATTAGTCAATAACTAATGACTAAGTCATTGTGGGAATACCTAAGATTAGGAGTAGATTGTTTGTTTGAAGAAGTCTCAATGGAGTGACATTTGACAAGTATGACATCGCGATACAATTATGGTTTGTATGTGTGATGGTTGGCATTCAACAAGTAGTTAGAGTTGAGCTGGTTGGGATTCTAGGAGAAATGACATAGGGTCTACATCTAGTCCACGATATAGATGAAATAGGCTGATTAGTGCTTTATTAGTGGTCTTTGAGGTATCGTATGAAAACATGTTTCACTATTAGGTATATTAGTCAATAACAAATGACTAAGTCATTGTGGGAATATCTAAGATTAGGAGTAGATTGTTTGTTTGAAGAAGTCTCATTGGAGTGACATTTGACAAGTATGACATCACGGTGCAATCATGGTTCGTTTGTGTGATGGTTGGCACTCAACAGTTAATTAGTGTTGAGTTGGTTGGGATTCTAGGAGAAATGACTAGGGCCTACATATAGTCCATGATATAGATGGAATAGGTTGATTAGTGCTTGATGATGTGAAGTGTGTAAGGTTGTACATTGAATTTTGCAAATTGAGGAAGGTAAATAATTAGACTTATTGTATTTGGATTCTACTTTGAAAAATTAATACAATTGTTACCTCTCTTTTTTGGTTGGTTTTTTTCTTGATAGGTTTTTCTAGGTTAAATCCTTGTGTTTCACTTTCATTACATCGATGATTGTGTATGATTTCTTGTTCTTCCATAATGTTTTGCTAATTGAATTGAAACAACATAATTGGAATTTGGATTGCATAACCTTAAAGTTCTTTATGCTCAATTATTGGTCATATTGTGTTAAATTCCCAACAAAGGATAATTGAGCATTATGCCAATTTTCTTGGTTTTGTATCCCTTTAGAGGGATTTCCTTCTCATTCCTTTGCACTAAATCCCTTTGTCATGCACAACTTATAAGAATTAGATGCTTTCTTTTTAAATTATTATTAAGTGGGGGATCAATAGGGACCCCTGCCTACAAAAGGAAATAATCATAGTAAAACTACCTTAACAGTTGGAATTGAAAGACAATAGGGTGCAACACCAGAAATCAGTAGAACAACCCAAAACACCACTCAAAAAAACACAAATCTATAGCCATAAACAAAGACACCCCTATTCGCATTTTAATTTGTTTATGAAAGTTCCTTGAGATCTAACCAAACCTAAAACTAATAGAATTTACAAGTTTGCACACATTGTACAAGATTTCATGGGGTGTTCTGCATAAATGCAAATATCTAATTTGACTATGTTTTGCCCTGAATGCAAGTGTTGGATTCTTAATAGCCAAGGCTTGCAATGATATTTATAGATTTAAGGAGGACAAACAATTCAAGCACAAATGAGCACAACTTTCTACTAGATAAAATAAAATAAAGGTTAGTATTGCTACACAACACAATGGAATAGTCTGTGGTAGAATTCTTCTTCAGATTATAAGGGAAACTCTTTGAAATCTAACTAAACCTAAAACTAATAGAATTACAAGTATGCATGCTGTACACGATTTCATAGGGGGTTTTGCATTGATATAAATATATAATTTGACTATCTTTTTTTCCCTAGATGCAAGCAGTAGACTATCAAAAGACTAGGTCTATAATGGGATTTATAGATTTAAGGAAGATAAACAAATCAAGCACAAATTTCTAGTAGCCAAAATAGAGGTTAGTATTCTACTGTAAACAAAGATTTAAATGGAAAAGAGCAATGGATACAAACTTCTAGCTGAATTAGAGACCAATATTGTATCTCAATGGAAAATGAATAAAATGGACAAACATCAGACAATTTGAGAAAATAAATAACGAAAGAAATATGCAAAGTTATTACTTTTAATGAATAACGAGCATCAATGCAGAGGTTCACAAAGTTACTCTATTTAATTGTGTTCTTCTCAACCACAAACACAAGATGAATAACTTGATGTAGTCACAGATGGAGGGTCCAAGGAGAAGACTATCCATCCGTCCAACTGAGATTTAACACAACAAAAATATTTTAGAACAAAAGTAAATTCTCATTGATTCAACACAATAAAATGATAACAAAATGCTTATTTTCTTGCTACATGCAGATTACAAATTGGCTCACAGGCTGCCTCAGGTTTATTACAATCTCACATACGAATATATCAACAACTTAAAAACAAAATTCCACTTTTACGCTAATGACCGCCTAGTTGTGCTAACTTTCCATCTGTAGGCTATCTACCTATTAACCAATTCTCCATGAGCACAAGTGATGTTTATATATCTGGTCCAAGACTTAGGAATGATCCACATTGGTCACAAGGTGCCCTAACACCCAATGTGAAACATTTAGGTTGGCCTAATTTCGATGATGAAGCTCCAGGAGTTAATGAAATGCATTGTGGTTTTGTTTAAAGGTTACTCTATCCCATTCTGCCTTGTGATATGTAGGGTTTGATTCTGCAAGGTACGAAAGAGTTCTGCATTTTTCGCCTAGCAAACTGTGTGCTAATTATTTTGTGTTGTGAACTTCAGATGATGACATATTTTGGTAGATTGATCCAACATCGTTGAACTTTGGATAAGGTGCGGATAAGATGTTGTTGGGTTCTAGATTCTTTCCACGAGCCAAATTGAGGTTGTGCAGTGAAATGCAGTAAGATTTATTAGGATGCTCCAACATTAGACACCTAGGGTTATTTGAAAAGTGGGTCTTGCACTTTGTCAGTTTTGCAGAAAATCCAATGCATTCTATCTTAGGTTGTGAAATCCATGAAGAGTCTTTTATTGGTCTTTCTTTCCACTTCACTAGGTGTTCCATATTGTTGTACCCTGTTGGTTGAATATTTTGCAAACTTGTGAGGTTTAGCAAAATGGTGGTTTCAGCCACAGTGTGTGAGATAAAACTCTCCTAATTAAGGGAAGACTCCCCATTTCCTACTAACTAAAACAAATATGGGTGGAACGATAACCTTTCCTCTTGTTTCAGGAAAGATTAATTCTTTTCTCTTCGTAGAAAAGTAGCATTAACTTTTTAAATAAACTTTTACAGCAGTTTGCAATAAAATCAAGAGAAAGGAAATGAAGTTTCCTGAAAGCTCAAAGACTTCCGTCACTTCCTTCGGTACGGGAAAACAATCTCAAGCACAAAGTCTTGAAAATCTGAGATCCTATCTACCCTTTTGAAAGATAATCTAATGATAATATACAACATAAAACAACACAAAGTCTGCAAGTATGATGTATCTATTAATTACTACAAATGAGAATTATTACGAACACAAAGACTTGCAATTCTTCTTAATTTCTAAATTCAAATTATGAATTCAACCTTCAACATTCACAACACAAAGTCCGAAAATATTTCAATTGAAGCTCTCCCTAGCAATCTTCCACAATCTCCAAATAATCACAAAGTAATGCTCCAAAATGACATAAGAACACAATGGATGCAAAGTAGGATTTCAACACAAAGTCTGAAATCTGCAACTCTTTGATATTACTTGAAAAGGAACAACTTATAACTATAAAGCTCAAAGTCTTTATGAGTACAAATTTCTGCAGAATTTTCTTGTTTGCCAAAAAGATTAAGATTACAAAGGACCCTCTCAAGTATTTATAGGAGAGAGGTCATGAGAAAAAGGTGGGAGGATCCCAACTAACTTGAGAAATTCTCTCAACCACCAACTACTTGCAATTGACTTATTCCAAATTACAGGTCCTATTGTAATTTGACTTGTAACTTGATTATTGTTATCACGGAATCTAGCAGCGCTCGTTCCACGGATAACCCCCTACGAAACTTGTCCGTTTCCTAGGATTCGTGAAGTTCAAATACGCATAACGGAGTGATTTTCAAGCCACCTCGAAATGCATTCCCAAGTCTCGAATAGTCAATTCGAGCATTCCCCCTTGTTCCCCTCGCGAAGACCTTCGAAACGAGATCTTTCGCGAAGCTTCACTGTTCATACTTAGCAAATTGCGAAAAATGCAGTGGCACTGAAAAAGTGCGCTCCTGCCCTAAAGCCAAAAATTGGCTAAGTCTTGAAAATGCAAGGGCGCTAAAATTTAGCGCCCCTGCATGCAGTGAAATTGCCAAAAATTTAATAGCGCTAAATTTTAGCGCCATTACATTTTTCTTTAACACTTAAACTTTTTTGTGGCTCTGGCACGTTTCTTCATGTTTTCGCGTTTTTCGTCAATCGTGCCACTTTTCGTGCCTAAATTTATTGCTCGACTTAAGTTAGGTTTTTAATTTTCATTTTCACTTAAGTAAATGAATTCTCCATTTTAGTTGTTCATATTTTATTTTTCTCTTCTCTCCTCTTGCTGTGCGAGTTCCTTTCAAACTGCAAATTCGCGTTTTGGAGATTTCGCCATTTCTTCAACATTCTTCGCGTTTTGCTATGGTAAGTTTTTCTTTTGGCTTTGTCTTTATTCTTTTCATTTGTATGTGTTCAATGTTAACATACACGTTTTTGTTGCTTACGCGTAGTGTTTTTCATTCGCGTTTTTCACCTCTACGTGTTTCATCCTTCCCATTCGCGTTTTTCTTTTCAAACGCACATTCCTTCTCTCCTCCATTTTCGTTTCCTTTCCCTACGCATTCTATTCTTGACTCTTCCTCCGCGTTTTTCATTCATTGTTTGCCTTCATCGCAAGAAGAATGGCGAGCCTTTGTAACCCTACGCGTTGCTTTCCATACTTTTTCCCTGCGCTTTCGATTCGCCATTTCCTTTATGCGTAATGTTCTATCAAAAATTGTATCTTTCCAACGTTTGTTGTGCTTGTTAAAGCACGTTATTCATGTTGCTCTCTTCATGCGTTTCGGAACGAACTTTAAAATCTCAAGAAAGAAAGAGTTCTTGATAAAATCCTTGAATGCGTATGCATTGATATTGAGACATGGTCTTCAAAAGCTTTCGTGATCCAAACAAGTTACATGTTGCCAAGCACGAGCGCCCTCGCCATTCTTCCCTACATCTGCATTTCAAAATTGAGAAAATTTGCAAAAGCGCTGAATTTTAGCGCTGTAACATTTTGAAGATGTCAAAAAATGCCTAACACTGCAAAGTGTAAGGGTGCTAAAATTTAGCGCCCTTGCATCAAAGGCAATTTTTCAAAGATGTAAGGGCGCTGAAGTTTAGCGCCCTTACACTTTTTTCAGGCTTTCCTTAATCCTTCCCAAATGAACTTCATTTTTGACCAGTGCACTCCTAAGCCTCATTTTTCCGCATTCGTGCATCGTTTTGCGTGCCTCGTCACCCGCTTCATGAATTCTCATCCTTGTGCTCATTTCGCGCTTACCCATGTTTCCTAACAATTGGTGTTTGTTTTGACTAAACGGGTTGCAGTCTACTTTCAAAGATTGTCAAATCAAGATTGATCAGGGTTCCAGTTCCTTTTGATGACTGCTACCAAGCCTCCTTCTTCTTCGAAAGCGAAAGGCAAGATGAAATACAAATACCAAGGCGTCTACCCGTCAACTATGGTGCTTTCCAAAGTCGAAGAGATAAAAGATACAGAAGTTGGTCATCAAGATTTGGTTGACTTCGCAAAGCTAACAGAGACGAAGCCTCTTCCTGATTCAATGAGAGCTATCGTACACAGCAACCTCCACTTGGTGGCGATGTTCCCTATAGCTGCGCACAATATCGAGTTTGTTCTTCAAGTTGCGTCTCATTACATCAGAGAAAGCAGAAGTGTGATCGACTCTTCCGGGCACGAGATTCTGAGACTCGACTCCGATTTCTTTGACATTGTCTTCAAGGTCCCTCATATGGAGAAATACATTGACATCTCTATATCAAAAGCACAGGAAATCTTTGATGCTGATCCCAATAAGGCTAAACAGTTGATAAACACTCAATGGCTCAAGAAGCCTAGATCATCTGTTTCTAGATGGCCGAAAGGACTCCTGAGAAGTGACTTCAAAGATGACGTCAAGGATATGATCACGTTTCTAAGTAGAGTGAAAGGCTTGCGAATCATCCACTTTTCACGATTGGATGTATGAATACATCAGGATCATAAGAAGAAAGTGCATATCGACTGGGGCAAACAAATCAGTGATGAGATACTCGAGCAGTTGATCAATGCTCCTTCTACATTGAAGTTCTACATGACTTCTTACCGGTGTACGCAGCGTGTGATGAGACAATTCCCAGGTCTATCTACAAAAGGGAATCGAATGATGGTGCCTGTGTACAGATATTTCTATCAATTGGAGCTAAAGGAGAGCTTTCATCATTTCAGACGGGTCACTGATGCTTTCTTTGCGCCTTTACTCTTCAACTTTGATCCAGCTTTGGAAAGAAGAAGAGTATCCGATGAGGCTTATAAGGTGGTAAGTAAAGTTGGATGCATTTTTCTCCAATTCCCAACGTTTACTTACTTGAGAGTAGGCTGCTACACTGGTTGTCCCTACATGCTACCACGTTATCCTTCGGATAAGTGGATTCTCATGGAAACATGCAGACAGTTGATGTCAGTGTAGAAGAGAACGAAGAAGCAACCACAAGCGTGGGTTCAAGTTCCCACTGACCATCGGCCGATATACTATCAAAGCTGCACAAAAAGCTAAGTCTGTCTGTCTGAAATCACAGATCATGACCATCAAAACCTACAGGTATAGGTTTGATTTCGACTCACCAGGATGTCGGGAAAAAGTTGCAAAAGGTCACCAACACAGGTACCGTTTTGAAGACATCTGGGCAGATTGCAGAGATGAAAAGCCATTCGTAAAATGGACTATTGTAGATTGACAGTTCAACAAATCAGAGATCTTGGTATCGCTGACCTACCAGAGGATTTTGAGGATCCAGGTGATATCATGAACGCTGTCTATGATGAGCAAGGCATTGCTAAAAGGCCGTTGCCTGCAATACAATGGTCTAGGAAAGAGGTTACCAGCATGAGAGAAAGGCTGAGGCCAATCCTATCCAACACAGAAGAATGGTTACACAAACATGGTTATGCAATGAAAAGTTTCAGAACAGACTCAGAAGGAGAGGAATTCGAAGCAGAAGCTCGCCAACAGCAAGAACTCCGCGACAAAAACAAATCAGCGGTCATTCCCACTTCTTCACGAAGAGGTCGTAGGATCAAGTTCACTGTTGGTAAGAAAGATACCCAGGCTGTCCAAGAGACAGAAATCACGGAATCTCATCCATCTCGCTCTAAGGGTAAAAAGCCTACTCAGGAGGAGATAGATTCCGATGAAGAAGGAACTTCAAGCGACCAATCCGCTGAAGATGAAGATTCAGCAGAAGCAGACTCCGATGCCGAAGAGGTTTCTGAAAGCGGGCAAGAGTCTGATGAAGATTCTGAAGAAGGATCTGAAGGTGACTTTGAAGGTGAACCAGATTCGGAGAGACAAGAGGGTGATCAACAGGAACCCGGGCATGATCAAGAAAGAACTACTTCTCTTCCTGAGAATGTAATTGAGAAAATTCCTATAACATCATCGCCTGTGACTTCAAACGTTCCTCATACCCCTCCAGATTCAAGAACTCCTCCACCTCCTGTTCCCTTGTCACCTATTCCTACCACATGCATTTCTGCAGCTAAGATATCCCCTATCCCTGCAGCATCAACCCAGCTTGATACTCCTTCAGTGACAAGCATCCATACGGTTGATATACTGTCAAGCCCACCATTGTCCATTCCTAGCTTGTCTTCGCCAACGTATGATATCACTTCTGAAAACGAATTCAATCGTTTCATGAATGAGTCAATGCGTGATCAACTCAATGTGTCAACTACAGGAGCAATGATGACAGACACTTCTCCAATTGTTACGATACCAATGGTAAGTTCAGATGTGACAATAACTTCAGAAGTGGCAATGGCGACTGAATTGACAGTAAATCCAGAAGTTCACACTTCTTTTCTTCCTCCTTGGCTAATATCTCAAGTGTCGAAGCGTAAAAAGCAAATGATTTCTCCAGAGGAGCTCGACCTTGAAGAGATAGTTCTTCCAAAAGCCAAAGGGAAGAAAAAGGCAAAGGTATACTCGAGGCTGAATGTTGATAAGTCTTGCCACAAGTATGCTGAAATTGGCATACCACCGAATCAAGAAGGTGATGTCAATATGGAGGACTACACGGTAACAAAGGTCCAGCTTGGCAAGGTTACCAACGAAAGTGCAAAAGCCGATAAATCACTTTGGATATCTTGGTGAAGGCTGCATAAAGTTGAGCAAGCTCGTAACATGTACAAAACAGAGGGAAGAGCATTATGCCGCTAAAGAGACTTTCCGGTTCTCCAAGTAATGCACAACCGCCGGCAGTGGTAAATATTGAAGACCCAACATCCAAGAAAGTTGAGAAATTCGCCTCAAGGGCAGGGTGTTATATGATTTTGTTGAAAAGATCATCGAGCACGGATCTCGATAATTTTGGCTGCGGACGAAAAACTACCATGTTGGCCAAGCTCACCACAACTTGATAAAGAGACTCTTTCCCAGGAGCCGCCAGAGACATGGAAAAATGCCTGTGTCGTGGTCGGAAATGAAACAGGTAAAGCTCAGCAAATTGGTGGAGGTTGGGGTAATTCCTGACAAAGAAAAGTTTGTAGAGGTAAGAGAATCACTGAAACACAGAATTCAAGTGGTTCAATCTCTCATAGAAGATCTTCACCAAGTACAGGAAGATGTCGACGGGCATCGCACCATTCTTGACAAAAGTATCAGAGAGTTGCCTGGTCAACTTCTTGAGGAAAATCGTATCTTCCTGCCGGCCACAGAAATATCCCTGATCTTCAAGGAAGCCATCACGAATTTGATTGACAGTTCAGACTTCTCAGAAGCTTCGCTGAACATCATTTGTGATACAAGGCTCACATTGGACAACCTGAAGACGCATCTTGACAGGTGCAAGAAGGTTCACTCATCTGCCATGAGATCGATCACGAGAATTCACACCATTGTGGATTACACCGTTGGTCCAGATGAGAAGTTTGTGCAGGAGACTAGGAGGAAATTTGAAGACTTCCGCGCCCAATGCAAAGAAACGTGAAGCAGCCCCCTATTCTCCAGTGTTAGACATTTCCGGTGCATCCCATTATGCATCTTGTAAATATTTCTCGACATTTTCGAATGTCATTTTGTAAATTGTAATTACACCAAGTCCAAAGATATAATATTTTCAAAACAAGTTACACTTTGACTTTGGTCAAAGTTAGGTGAGATCTCCTAAAATCGCTCACCTAACTTTCCCTGATTTTCTCAATCTCTTTCCTTATTTTGCTCATCCCTCTTTCTATATAATGTGAGGGATTTTCATTGTAATTGATCTTTTAGCCTTTTGCAACGAAGTGCCGCCCTTTTGTAAGCAATTTTGTGAAACTTTGTGTTCATGCTTTGTGAATGAGATTTGATTAATAAAGAAAAGGATTACAAGCCAAACTTTGCGTTGGATTCGATACTTTTGTGAGTTAATCTTATTTGGTAGTGATTAGTTCGAAGAATCTGAAAGACTCTAAGTAGTTTATGTAAACTTTGTGTTACATCTATTATTTAGATTGCATTGTTATTTCTGTTTATCATTGGTTGAATGATCTACAAGACTTTGTGCTTGTAATCATTCATTCTCTTGCATGTTCTGGTTGAGTGATTAACAAGACTTTATGCTTGTAATTATTCATACTCTTGGATACTCTTGTCGAAGGATCTACAAGACTTTGTGCTTGTAATCGTTCGTGCTATTTGACACTTTTGTTGGATGATCTACAAGACTTTGTGCTTCTAACGTAGCAAACGGTACGTCTACGCAGATCCAACACTGATAAAGCTACGGAACGACTTTGTGCCTTCGTGAGCTTTCCCTTTTTACTTTATTTGTTTGTTATTAATCACTTCTGGTATCTCTACGCTTCGCTTTGACGAGATAGACATATTGGTATTACTGCTAGTTGTTAGTTTTAGGTTATTAAGAATTCTAAACTTCCAACGGTGAAGCATTGTAAACATCTTCTCTGAAAAAAGAGAGAAGGATGAATGTAACACAACCCCCCCACTCCGTGAATTGTGTGTACATTTTGTAATTATCTGTTTGATTTACTATCGCTTCTGTTAGCAGTAAGAAGGGCGCCTCCCCTTTCTGAGAGGAGAGATTCACATCTCACATAGCTGTGGCTGAAGTTCAAGTTGTGTAATCTATCGAAAGCTGATTACATAATTTTCACCCAACAATTACATGTAATTACAATCTTCAATAATGCGAGTAGCATGGCCACTTGTCATTACAATTTCTGACTTTACATGTAATTTGTCAAAACAAAATTACAAAATGCATAATTGAAATTATTCTAAGTGTCCAAGTGGAATATACCGAGCCAAATTTTTTCGATTTTCAATTGCAAGTTACAATTAACAAGCACCCGTTAAGGTTAGCTCAAAAACCCAAGCGATGCTGAAAGCAACTCTAACCAGAATGTACACCAGGATCCCGATGTGGGCAAGGTGTGAGCATTGGTCAGAGGATCTTAAAGGAAATGCTGAAACAAGAACTCTAACCAAGAAATGCGTCGGCGAACGATGAGCATATGGTCAGAGGATCCCTATCTATTACAATACCGAAAGTAAACTCAACACCAAGTATGTGCTACTCAATCCAAGATGGAGATGAGGCGACCATATGGTGGAGACTTATGGAATTACAATGCAAATTAAGTAAATAGGCGGCAACCCAGCCTCTTCCACTTATTCAGTGGGTAGTTACAAACATTGAAATTGCAAGAATAATAAAGATGCTGACAGTACTACTGTTCAGCTTACAATATGTTGAAGAATGCCTGCAAGATCAAGTAATTAGAGCTCTTTAATCATAGCAAGGGTAAATGTGTCTTTCTCAATGTTTTCCAAAGCTTTCCAACACCAACTCAACTCAATGAACACCCTAAATGCAAACTGATATGACTGTAACAAGGTCTGAAACTGATAACCAGCAACACAGAATTTAATTGAAATGATCACAGCTCCCTCAACTCTCAACCAAACGACCCCAAACGAAATGCATTAACTCTCTATGACCAAGGCGCCCAAGTAAGAACCAAAAAACAGACCCAAACTGCAGTATATAATTTAACACAAATCCCAAAGCAAGTAAAAAAGGTACGGCCCCTTGAGAAGGGCGATTTTCTTCTAGAAAAATCAGCACTTGCTTAAAAATTCTGAAACTTAACTGAGAATGGCGCCCTACCTAAACAAGCTGGAATATGAAGTACCCAGAATGAAATCTTTTTATATTTTTGAAATATGAATGAAAACTACAATCAGCTATGTTCTCAGCAACTCCAGAAAATAACATGAAAATGCAAATAACTGAACTACAATGCATTAACTCACAACAAAGCAATCCTCACTACAAACTTCACTCAAAACAAGCAAACCTCTCCACTAGGTGCTGTCTCTCAAGCACGAAGTTGAGCCTAGCTAGGAGGCATTCATTCCTCGAAGCAATCCTCTCACCATTTCGGCAGCATAACTTTACTCAAGATGTCAGATGATGAAAATGAAGACCAAGACCTCCTTTTATAAACTTGTGATGACTTTCCAGAAGCTTCTAGAAACCCTAACTTTCAAATTTGAATTTTCACCTTTCCCTCCAAAGATGGCGTCCCTTTTGTCTTGATGCAATTTTGACTTTTAATTTAAAATAATCTTTCACCAAAGATGGGCGTACCTTTTCAAGCAATTGATTTTGAACCTTAAGGAAATATAAAAATACCTTCATGAGGCGCCACCCCTCAAAGTCCCCTTTTTAAGAACAACTTAAGTTGTTTTCACTAGACCAAGGGGTCACAATATTAAAATATAACTTTAAAATATAATATTTTAAATCAACTGGACAAATCTCACCAAAAATGCTTCCCAAGGTCAAGATTGATCAAACCAACTGAAATGTCTGAAGATGAGAGCCAACCGTGCCGAAGCCAACAGGACCACTACCAGAAATAGAATTTACTAAAAATAGTAAATTCGTGAAAGTGCTCAGAATGCCAAGAAGAACACATCACCGAAAAGCTCACGAAAAACCCAGAAGGAATCCACAGTTCAATCACCAATCCGTGAGCACAAGAAACCACCAACCAAGAAACCCTAATTTCACCACCGAGAAGCCTACGGGTCTCCAGAATAGGCCAACGGTCAACAGAAAAAGTCAAGCACGAGAAGGGGACATTACACCAAGACACGACTCTAACTACATCATCCTTCATCTGCGATGATCTTCATGCTGCTTCAGGATTTTAGAACTTGAAGTATTCAGGATTGGTGAAGACATCTCGAACTTGGAACGGGAATTTGCATTCTTAATGATCTTTGTGTCCTTGGCGAACTTCAACCTTATCACAGGCTTGGAGTAGTACCATTTCTTTAGGAAGGAAATTCTTCTTTTCATTGCGTTCTTTTTCCATGCTAGATTTACTTTGTCCCTAGATGGTTTCATGAGGATTATTGACCTTCGGGCTGCTCCATGAATTATTGTTGTATCTCTTCTTCTTTTGTTCACTGATGATAAACCCATAACACCTTATTCAAGATGAAATTGTTATAAAACAATACCCATGCCCTGATTTGTTGGTTTGATAGATCATGTATGCAAACAAGACTGACAAGGGAAGGGATAAATTGATGCAAAAATGGGCTCACAAGTGAATTTTGGGTTTTGGAAGGCTGACAGCTAGTAAAGTGTGAAATAGGGATTTTTGGAAACCATTGCAAGTTTATTTTTGAAACTTATACTTGCACTCTATTAAAACTTCCTACTTGCAGTTGGTTTATAAAATCCCGATTTGCAGCCAAGGGCATCATTTTTCTTTCTTTTTTCCGCAGAAAATGGAAATGAGATGATGGAGAAATGGGTATGCAAATGAATGAAATGAAAGGAAAATTTATGGCAAATGAAATGAAATGAAAGGCAAATGGTATGAAATGAAAAATGCTGAGAAGGACGTTTTTGAAAGACATTTTTATGGAATGAGGAAAACGCGTTTTGGAATGGAGGCGTTTTTGAATGAATGAAAACTCATTTTTTATTGAAGGCGTAAAAAATGGAATGAGAGGCGAATGGCGTGTTCCAAATGGAGGTGTATGAAAGTAAACACGTTTTTCAGCATAGATGTGTTTTATAAAATAGCATATGAGACGGAGACGTATCTAGAATGGAGGGCGTATGAAATGCTAAGAAAAACATTTTCTTATAAGAGAAAAACGCGTTTCCATCTTGAAATGTATAAAAATAGCGAATGAAATATGGAGAGGGAAAATGAAGGCATTATGAAATGAAGAAAACGCGTTTTTATGAAAGTGAAAGGTTCTGAATGGGGCGTATTTAGAATGAAGGGGGTATGGAAAAATGAAGGCGTATGGATTTGAAAGAAAACAATAAAAATGCGTTTTTGAATGAATGAAAACTCATTTTTTATTGAAGGCGTAAAAAATGGAATGAGAGGCGAATGGCGTGTTCCAAATGGAGGTGTATGAAAGTAAACACGTTTTTCAGCATAGATGTGTTTTATAAAATAGCATATGAGACAGAGACGTATCTAGAATGGAGGGCTTATGAAATGCTAAGAAAAACATTTTCTTATAAGAGAAAAACGCGTTTCCAGCTTGAAATGTATAAGAATAGCGAATGAAATATGGAGAGGGAAAATGAAGGCATTATGAAATGAAGAAAATGCGTTTTTATGAAAGTGAAAGGTTCTGAATGGGGCGTATTTAGAATGAAGGGGGTATGGATTTGAAAGAAAACAATAAAAACGCGTTTTCTTTATGTAAAGAAAATCACTTCAGAAAATACATACTGATACAAAATAAATAAGAAACAAATGGTGGCAGAAAACAAGAGATTTATGAAACAAAAACATTGAAATAAAAAGAAATCACAATGAGTAAAGAAGAACATACCTGTAACAAAGATTGCAGACTAAAAGAAGCAGAAAAACCCTAGGCGCGATTTGTAAATTCAAAAAAATGAAAAGAGTTGATTATTTACAGCTGAAAGTCCGATTTAAAGCTCCTGGATCTATAAAATCTGCATGGAATAAGGTAGACAAGCGAACTAGAACTCAAACTGCTCCAATCATGGATGGCGTGGGGTTTTTGAGAGCTCAAAGCAAGTAAAAATGTCACTTAAAAAAGAAATCGGACTTTTACAAGCTTTTGCAAGTCATTCAAAATGAAATTGGACTTTTTCAAAGCATTTACAAGTGACTTTAAAAAGAAATCGGGTCTTTTTGATGTATTTGCAAGTATTTGACTAAAATCGGGCCTTTAAGAAGTCTTTGCAAGTACTTTTAAAGTTAAATCGGGCTTTTTACATGACATTGCAAGTGAAAAAAAAATAAAATCGGAACTTTTATGAACAATTGCAAGTGCTTTAAGTGAAAATCGGAACTTTTATAAATGATTGCAAGTGCTTTAAATGAAAAAGTAACATGTAAAGAACTTTAAAAGTTCCTACACTTGCAAGTGCTTCAAAAAGTTCCTATTATTGACTTGCAGTGAAGCTTAAAAACTCCAACGAAGATTCTATGGCGAGATATGTTCAAAATGATGCTTCGTCTTAGAGGGGATTTTTGGTCATGGTGAAAATCATCAATTTTTTTTAACTCTGGAAGCAAAAGAGCCCTTGGAGGCCAGAGGCACCCTAGATTTCAGAAGCCTAGATTGCCTTTTCGGGATTTGTCACTTCCGAGAAGACTTCTCTGGAATATTGTTAGCTTCGCGATGAGCCTACCAGCCAATCCAAAAGATCTGTCTAGCACCTGAAAATCAAGATTGAACGAGAAATGAGGGAGATGAAAAAATGACTCAACACTGGAGCAAAAAGCGTGCCTGCTAGCTAGGGGCGCCCATCTTTTTGAGGTGCCAGATGAAAGTTTTTGACCAAGTGATACCTAGGATGTTTGTCTCAGACTTGATTAGGCTTCGCAACGAATCCGTCAGCAGGTTAATTTGAGTTGCTGAACTATCGGAATCAGGAGTCAGACGTAAGGTTTTATTCATGGTCAAAATATCTTGAAAACAACAAAAGCGCCCCTGGAGGTCAAGGGCGCCCAAGGTTTTTGGAGCCTCAAATGCAGTATTTTGGGTTATCTTAGATACTCATTTTGTTTGTGATGCTTCCAGCTTTCCATTGCATACCTCAGCCTGGTCTGAAGACTTCTCAACAGCCTGCAGCCGAGGATTAAGTGGAGTTTTAGCTAGTTGGAAAAATGGTTGTCTGGGAGGAAAATAGGGGCACCCATGATTTTAAGCTAGCAAATGATGTTTTTGGGAAAAGTGCTCTCCAAGAGGTTATGTTAAGAATAGTGCCAGCTTCGCAGTGAGCTTGTTAGGCAGTTCTGAAGTTTTGTTAGTTGCTCGAGAACGTGAGATGAAGGTCAAAATCACCTTCAAAATGATGAAAATGCAAGAAGATTGACCAAGTCTGAAGCTACCCTGAATTTTGAAGCCTCAGATGTTAGATTTAAGGTTTGTAGCCTCAACGAGTTCCTTATCAGTTTTGATCCTGCTCTTCAATGAAATTGTCAGCCAATCTTTTGGACACATCAGTCAGTCAGAATTAATGGTCGAACATAGGCTCCGATGACGTTTGCAAATGAAATTTTCATGAAAATTTCTAAGTCTGGAGTAAAGGCGCCCAAAGTCAAACTTTGACGTTTGAACTCAACTATAAAGTGACACCCTATAAAGGTGGAGGTTGAGAACTCAACTTAAAATAATATTTAATCTCCAGTTCAACTTTTGAGTCGACTTCATCTTGACTGAATTTTTGCTTGCAATTGACGAATTTATTTTTTGCATGCACAGTTAACTGAAGTGCATGGAGGTGGCGCCCAATTTAGGGCTTATTTTTCATCCAGTTAACTAAATTTCAGGTCCAATTAGAATGTGGCGCCTAAGTTTATAAATTGCATGCATTTGTGACGCCTTAAGACATGAATTTGTTTATTTAAGTCATTTAGGCGTCCATTATTCTCATCACAAGTGGAAGCAAACATATATTTTCTCGAACAAGCAAATATCTGAAGGCGCTACAGGTGATAGTTTTCAGTGTTCTTCGCAGTGCAAGGCCCAAATTGTTGAGAGGATTTATTTTTCAGACTTCATTTTTCGAGTGCATGCAAACTTCATCAAATCCAATTCAAGCATAGGCGACTTTTTTAGAGGCAGAATAATAACTTCTATTTTCTATCTTTAAAATTCTTCTATCCTTGTCTTCGGTTTTCTCTCGCATGTCAAAGTAAACGACAAAATTTTCAGAATCTGATCATCTAGGTTCACATATTTCAGTGTCAACAGCAAAATCCATGTCTTAGATGTTTTCGAGAAAATTGCCCTACTGCTTCCTTTTCTGTAGCACTGTGCTTTTCTCCGATGATTCCTTTGCATGTGGGCCAAAAACTCACTTTTTCCAAAATCGAATCATTTGGGTTTGTTCAACTCATCAATGCCTACAAAACCCATGTCTTAGATTTTTTCGGGAAAATTGCCCTCGGAAACCCTAAAACCCCTACAGTTCTCGACTGAAAAGCCTTTGCATGCCTTGATAAAACTCATTTTTTTGAGTTTTTGACAATCCGGGTTTGCTTAGAATTTAATTCTCTACAAAACCTACGTTTCAAAATTTTTTTGAAATTTTTTCCTGCAACCGGCTATTTTTAGCCTCATCCAGAGCCTTTTCTAGCTTTTTCTGAAAGTTGTCCGAACATATTTGACTTTATAGTCAAAAATCCAGATTTTCAAAATGCAATTCAACCCAATAGAATACAAGGTCAAATCGGTCTTAGTTCACGACTTTTTGAAAACCTCAGACACAGACTTGGGTCATGTCTATCCAGTGGTCAAATTGAGCACATTGGAGGGCGTTAGTAGCACGGCAGTCAAGAATCTTGAGCATTCCGGATTGCTGGCAGCAACATCTATTCCCATCACAGTGGCTGATCTTGAGTTCGTCATTGCATGCATAAAGCATTACGACTCATCCACAAGACAAATCCGATCAGCTGATGGGCGAGTCATTTGCGGCCTCAAGCCGAGAGACGTCGAGAAATGCTTTTCCATTCCACCCCTTTTAGATAATTTTGCCATAGTCATTGAAGATTGCGACAAGATTTGGCATAGAGACAAGGAAAGATCTCAGAGATAGGTTGCTCAAAGGTGGTTAAAAGAATAGAAGACTAACATGCCAAAGAAGGTTGGTTGTGGAGATTTCAAGGACGAGGTAACTGTCCTGATTACTTTGCCCAACCGGGTTATAGGACAAGAGGAAGCTCACATTTTCCGACCGTGGATGTTCTATGTCATTTCCCGGATTATTGACAATAAGGAACACTTTGACTGGGCCATGTTGATCAGCGAGTGTCTTCACCAACAAATCACAGGATTCCTTAAAATCCACGAGTTTCACATGGTGTCTTATCTGGTCTACTTAATTGCATTCCAAGGCAATTATAGAACTTTGAAGACCGTTGAGACTCTTGGTGTTGAACGTGTTCACGAATACTTCTATCAATTGGAGTTCTCTCAAAGGCTGAACAAGATTTCAAACAGGTGAATGATCATTTCCTCATGAAGACAGTTAGAGACCTTGATAATGAGATGCACATCATAATTTCACCAAAGGAAAAATCAGCAATGGAGAGTTGGGCAGATTGGTTCATCCAGTTTCCCACTTTCACATACATTCGAGTCTATGGTTACACTGGAGAACCTCTGATGCTACCGAGATACCCAACGGACAAGGTCCTATTCCTGGAGTTCATGAGACAAGCTCACGATGTTCACTCTTTTCTTCGCAATCGGAAAAAGCAAGCATTCACCTTTCCTTTTGGATTGGGTATTTACAAGTGCAGGATAGCTGCTAATTGCAAGTTAATGACGAATGAGTTGTTGAAACTCAATCTCAAGTATCTCGCTGAGAAGCACTCCTATGATCCTTTGGGTCATCATGTAGCTCAGTTGGAGCGAAGTCAGTCACATAGGCCAACACTTGAGGACTTTTGGGCCAACTGTGAAGATGAATTTGAAGTGCGCCGACGTCATTACTGTTGACTTACTCTTCCTCAGCTTGCTGATTTCCTATCAGAAGACGTTGAGGGTTTTATTAGATGATGATGGGGAGGTGCTACTTAGCACATTCGTAAAAGATCAAGGTGCTCGCCAGCCACTTCGCCAACCAGATTGGTACGCTAGAGAGAATACTTCAGTGGAGGAGCTGTCAAGAGGGGTTATCAAGACTAGCATGTACTTCTTGGACAACAAGAGAAGGTGAAAGGCAGTTTTAGTTATAGAGCCGCCAATGGTATTTTCTTCACGACCTCCTACGTTGAGGTCAATACCCCGAGTTAAGGTTATCATGCATCTACCTAAAGATGTCAGAGTTAGTGGAAACACAAAGGGAAGGAGCGCAAGTAAACAAAAGCAAATCGAGAAGGCGCCAAAAGTTCCAGTGGAGACAGTAATACAAGTTGAATCCGGGTCTTCATCTCTTGGTTCACCATTTTCACCACAGTCACCTCCCATTGACATTGACTCAGAACTAGAATCATCAGTTCGGGAAGCCTCAGTACTAGTAGATCTGCCATAGGTTGCAACAACAACGATAGTTTTTCCTCGAGAAGTTGACATGGATCATTCGTGTTGGCTTGAGAAGACTTTGGGAAGAAGAAGGTGAAAGCCTTCATATCGACTTGATCTATTTGAGTTTGGCAGTCCCTATAAGGATAAGTCAAACAAGAAGGTCGAGAAGCAGGTGCACATAGAGAAAACTCCTGAAGTAGAGATCATTGTTGAAGTTGCTACACTACTAGAGGGCAAGAGTCTAGATGAAGTTGAAGTTGGTGATTTCACCTTCGTCAAAGCTAATCTTGGCAGAAGCACTCGACACGTGGACGTGAGCCTCTTTAAGGTTGCTGCAAGTAATCTTGAAGAGTGAGTCATAAAGGATGGAGAAGACAAGGCAACCCTCAAGGCTGAGAACAAGCAACTCTGACAGTATATCTCGAATCTTCTTCATGGAACCTCTAATGTTGCAACCATTCTCCCACAGCTTTGAGAGACACCTGCAAATCAATAGAAACTAGGCTGGTTAGTCAATCGTGGAAAGCTCTTGGATAATTGGATCGAGGATTTCATTGCTGCAGGAAGATACCTTCTCATACAGTTGTATCAGTTGGCAGTTGCATACGACGCCGTTGTAGCAGATGAGGATAAAAGAAAGATTTTTGCTTGGAGAGAACACCTTTTCAAAGTGGAAACATATGAAAGAATCTCTACAAAGCTGAACGCAATCAAAGAAGATGTCGCTGGTGCACTCAAACTTTTGAGCAGATTCATCACTTAGATCCAATGCCATTATCTTCATGAAGATGGTACGTACGTTGATCTCGAGGTTGTGCAGACTGAGTTCCAGAGTTTGGTGCATGACGGTCTTGATGGTGATCTTGTAGCGTCCAAGTTGAATCACTTCTCAGTGATGTCAATGAGCTTCGACAAGTGAGCTGAAGAAATCAAAGAGTTCCAGAAGGTGATCAAGGATGTAGAGATGGAGGTGAGCCGACAGTCCATCATCGTGGATAGCGTCAGAGTGCCAGAAGATGAGACAGTTAACGAATTCATGGAGGAGGTCATAGCCCATGATGACTTATAGTAGACAGATAGATGGATCTCTAGTTATTCCCAAGGATAGAGTCATAATGCATTAGTCAACTCAACGTCATTCTTGAATTCTGATTGCTGATTTCATGCATGCTTATCTCATCTTTGGGATATCTTTTGGGAGGAGGTCAGACTTTCAGTTAGGATCCAGTTAATTGATGTTAGTTATTAGTTGACTTTCATTTCAATAAGGACTTACATGTTGCACATGTCCATTTAGTTTAGTTTTGTTTCAGTTAACTGATGGTAGTTTTCCAGTTAACTGTATAGTTTCATTTATTGTGATGACCCTATCATGTCCCCTTCCAGTTGACATCTCTCAGTGAGCATGATTAGCCTATTATGTGACCCTCGTAGGCTGATAGGGTGGATAGAGGGTCTGGTTGAGGCTTGGCTTAGCTCCAGTTGCAGGATTATTCAGTTTGGCTTTCGTTCGGGGTCGTTTAGACATCATTTGCTTGACTTGCTATTTTTAGTAAGCTAAGCCACTCAGCGGAGCACCCCTGCTATTTTTAGCAGTATGGTCTGGTCGTGTGCAAATTCAATCACTTATTCTTCAGCTTCAGACAGTTCGTTAATCGGACGTATTTTGAGGGAGATATTAATATTTTAATTGTCAAAATAAATATTAATTATTTGAAGCTTGTATTATAAAGTTATAATATTATTTAATATTATAACTTAAGTGATTTCTTGAAGGGGTCGACCAACATTGAAGAGGGGCCACTTTTCAATTATAATTTATAATTAAAAGTGCGTTTGAGACTATTGAAAAATTAAAAGAGAAGTTCGAACTTTATTTAAATGATGCTGCTTTGAGAAAAGTCGACTTTTTGAAGGATATAAGGGTTTCATTGGAAAAAGAGCTCATTATGTTTAAGAAATCTAAATTTTGCTAAGTCCTTCTGAGAACAGAGCCAAGGGTTCCATTTTTCACCGTGCATTGGAGAACGAACCATCTTCAGTGTCTGCAGTTCAGAGGCTGTGAAATATCAGCTGATTTATTGCTTGTCAGAGAGATAGCTTTGTCCAGAGGTTGTCATAGAGCTTCACAGTTGATTGCATCATTTAGGATTTTGATCTGGAATTCATTCGGGAAGAGTTCTTTATTCTAGGTGTCCATTTTGCAAGCTTGAGACACATCTTCCAAGGGCCGTACAGATCTCTTTATTGCTGTTACCAGATCCGTACTTGCTGCTGCAGGCCTTACCTTTCAAGTACAGGCCGTACTTCTCTTCTAGGGAAAAACGCCTTTCTTTCTGGCAGTCTGCCTTCATCAGCAGAGGCGCATTTTCTTCTGGATCCTTTTGCAAGCGTCAAACGGAAGGAGAAGTTCATTAATATGATGGCCGTACTATTTCATGAGCATCATCAGGCTGCTGCAATACCAGGTTTTCGTCAATAAAAGTTATTGCTTTTTGATTTGCATGTTATCAGATCTTATATGTAATCAATCCAGAAGGTTAATAAACAGTCTGGCATCATTAGATCCAGTAGTTTCCTTCATTTCTAGCATTGTAATATTTTATTTAATTTTTACAAGCTATTTCTTTCAAAATCGCATTTCTTCAATTTATGCAAAAAAACACAAAAACATCAAAACGTTCAAAAAACAAGCAAAATAGACAGTTTCTGAAAATAGTGAGAACAGGGGTGTCCGAGCGGTTTGTCCAGCCACGTGTCCGGGGTCTTCGGCAGGAGTACCTATCCTGGGGATGCCCCCTTAACGCTAAGAGGGGTGCCATTCACTACCAGTTCAGGCTTTTGGTGCAACGGTAACTAACTTGGTATCAGAGCTGGAGGTCTCGAGGTCGAGACTCGCGGAGCGTGGTGGGCTGTGATGTCTCGATGCGGGCCCCTATCGGAAGGTGATGTAGGTTTGTCTGAGCGGTTTGCCCAGCCACGTGTCCGGGGTCTTTGGTAGGAGTACCTATCCTGGGGATGCCCCCTTAACGCTAAGAGGGGTGCCGTTCACTACCAGTCTGGGCTTTTGGTGCAACGGTAACTAACTTGGTATCAGAGCTGGAGGTCTCGAGGTCGAGAATCGCGGAGCATGGTGGGCTGTGATGTCCCGATGCGGGCCCCTATCGGAAGGTGACGTAGGTCTATCCGAGCGGTTTTCCCAGCTCCTTGCTCAAACTGACCTCAAAATGCTGATAAAGAGCTCAAAGAATATCGTCAAACAATTCATATGCAAACTTCCAGCTTGCTGCTCTGAGTTATCAATCTGATATAAATGCTTGTAATAGATGACAAATGCATAAAAATGTTTACAAATGATTTTTATAATGTCTAAGCTATAATCTCAATGCATGAATGACTTCTTTTAACCTTCCCCATGCATATATATGATTTATGAATGCAAACTAGTCACCTACAGCCAATTGACATTTTGTCAAACAATTGGCATGCAACCCTAAGAGTGCAATATAAGCAACTATAACTAAGTGGCATTAATGCAAACACTTGGTATCAAACTAGAGTCTAGAAATGAAAGCTACAGCCATAGGCAATTTATCAAACACTTGCTATGCAATTTAAATGTTGACTTTCAGCTAGAGGCATTAAGACAAACAGTTGTCTTACAAACTGAAATGTATGCTACAGCTAATGATATGCATCCTTATAACTCCTTCTTATTGCTTTTAATAGCTGATTACAAATGCTAATTTGAATAGCCAAGACTCTTGGCTTTACAATGAAGTACACTTCTATAATCTGAGTACAAAATGCAGCCTCTTACATATATCATATATGCCTAAAAATGAAATGCAAGATAACATTTAGAAGAACCTGGTTGAAATCGCCTTGTGTTGGAGATGAAGTAGCCAACATTAATCAATGAATGATCACCTTGTATGGGATGGGAGATGACCAAAACTTAGCTGCCCCTGCTATGACTTTCAGACCTTGCAGAATAAAACATACACTAGCTGCAACCTTCAATTTCTATCATTAACATCATTTCCAAGCTTCAAGGAGATGATCGCCGAAATGCCCATGAGCCATGGATGTGTGTATGAATTTCTATGAATTTATTTGTGCCCTCAAGTCCAAATTGCCCCTGTATTGAAGACCTCAGAAAATTAAATATTGACCAGCTTCTAATGATCTCATCACGCTCCAACAATAGTCTCAAGCTCTTTGGAATTCAAGCGCTCCTATCCAAGACCAAATTCAATGGGTATTGTGACCACAATAAGCAAAATCGTGGCACAAATATGCAGACTAAGATGACTGTAATAATATATCAGAATTCTGGAAATGATTGAATGAATGCAAATCTACCTCCTCAATGCAAATTCGATGAAGACTATGAACTCCAAAATGTCTCCAATGCAAACACCAATCGATATCATACAAAACTTGGCCAAAGGCCACTAAGTTTTCCCAATGAAGCACAAATAGAAAGTCTGAAGTGGCTTCCTCCAGCTGCAATAATTCAAGTGATATTTCACACCCTCAAAATTGCTCACCAATTGAGAGTTTTCGTTCTCAATGGCCAAAAGGCAACTGCAGAAACCCTAGGCTCCACAACTGAAAACATCAAACATGAACTTCAAATCTGGATGTTAGACAATGAGTTCGTCATGTCTATTTATTCTTTTTCCTCAATAGGTCGGCCTCCTAGAACATTTCCAAGTCAGCTTCTAGAAGGAATATTATTTTATTATTTTAATATTTTAATATTGCACTTTATAATAATATAAAATATAACCCAACTCCTAAAGTGCAATATAACATTATAATATAAAAATAAGGTTTCCAAAAATAGAAATATCCATGATGATACTAGGAAAACCTTCATGAAGTCGCGAAATGAGCCAACCAATCAATTGGGTATCTACCAAACGACCCTCTTATCAAGCCCCATTAGCCTACGAGGATTAGGAATAAACATTTATTTAGGTTTAGCAATAAACTCTTGCATGCTTGCAAGACTGATTGTAAACTCAAGGATATTTTAGGGTTCCCTACTCCTTGAAGTTCTATAAATAAGAGCATCCTTGCTCATTTGTGATGAATTTTTGCTCGTGATAGCATACATGCTGAGCCCAATTTTCCTATAGTATTGCTATTCAGTATCTGTTCAAGAACTTTTATTGTGATAATAAATTGCTGAGCCGCCTTGCCGTGCAATATTGTTATACTGTACTTGTTCATTTTGTTAATATAAAGCTAGTTGATCGCTTATTTGTGTGATAGGTCCTTCATACAATTTGCTGTCCTGGGTTATATTTGTTTCTAATAAGCTTGTTTCATATCTACACCTCGGATAGGAGTCCCTCCTCCTTGGGAATTTAGAAATAGAGTTTATCGTATGATGTTGTGATTAATAATCTTTGTTTCATATCTACACCTCGGATAGGAGTCCCTCCTCCTTGGGAATTTAGAGATAGAGATTGTCATTTGATGTTGTTTTCAATAACCTTTCTTTCAGCTTACGCCTCGGATAGGTGTCTCGCCTCCTTGGAAATCCTGACTTAAAGATTATCGTATACCATTCCCTGCTCCTAAGTCCTCATGCTCTATTTCTCTTGAGGAAATAGGATAGATTAAGCATTAAATTAGTTGTAGTTAAGATCTGGAAAACCAAAAAAAATCCTTAGCTGCAATGTATTGGTTTTCTTAACCTTGTGCCTCTTCCAACTGAGTCAAAAAGATAGGATTTAGAATAATATACTTTTTAATGCATATCAGCAAAAGAGGGAGCTTCCCCTCCTAATTTGAAGAGGATTCATTACGCACTATGAATAGTTGTCTGTTGCCAATACGCACTCCAGAGGTGCAAATTGTAACGGCAACACATATATTGTCTATTTTTGGTACGGTACCCAATTTTGCTATCCAAAATCTGCTCCATTTGCTCTTGTTGTTGCTGCAGTAGTTTTTCTTTGAAAGAAACTTTTGTGTTGCTGTTGCTTGATTGTCCTTCATGATACTGATGAAGATTTGTGCTGTTGAATATAGATGATAATCTAATTTTGTTTGATAACTCAACCTCATAGGCATTCCTTGAATCAAACTTCTTGAGAATTTTACATGGGCCAAACTTCTTCATCTTTAGCTTCTTGGAATTTGGAGCTCATTTGTTCATGCTTGTTTATTTTCTCCATTGTGGATTTGAAGCTTCTTGCAGAGCAAAAATCTAGGATGAAAAATCTAAGGGAAATTAGTTTCGATGGTGAGATATCTTCCCTAGCTAATTGCAGGTGAAATCACATAGGTTTTATGCTTAGATTGAATGATTAAAATAATTTGTGAAGTCTTGCAAGCAAGACGAATTATCTCTTCATTTTCACAAGTGGAAGAATTCGATGAAATTTCAAAATCAAATGTTAGAGGTATTTGTAGAGGAGAATTAAGAAGTATTTTGTCATTTTAATTGCTGCATACTCTCACAGCCGTACCATTTTGTTGTTTGGACCTGCTGTACCATTTTCCAGCCTTTCAAAGGCCATACTTATTGTGAAACTCATTTAAGAAAGTAGCGATGCAATTTATGAAGTCTTTAAGACTTCCTATAACCTATTGCAGCCTTTAATAGGCTCATATTAAGATTGTACAACCTCAAATTTGTTTTTTTTGGAGTCAGCTTTTATAGAAGTTGCTGTAGTGTCCCTTGCTAGTTTTGGCCTTAACTTGCTGATTTGAAGCTCCAAGAATTTTGTCAAACACTTGCCAAGCGAAATCTGTACTTGCTGATTGTTGTTTCTTTTTGGTAATTTCAAATGCATATGATGTTTTGATAAACTAAATGACTCAAATGAAAGTGTGCAAGGACTGAAACTAAATGGTAATGCAATGCAATGGATTTTAATGACTTTCCAATACTCAATGATGACTGAAAATATAATGCAAATGCATAATAGAAGCAAGAGACATTATGACAAACACTTGTCATACATTACCCAGACCCCTACAAAGCTGAAGCTAATGACTGAGATGCGTTACAATGCCTTACAATGACTGAAAGTGAATTGTAACTGTGTAAATGTATAGCTACAGCCAATGGTCATTAATACAAACACTTCATGTGCAAACTATCTATGCAAAAGTTCACTCACAGCAAATGGACATTTTAACAAACATATGGTATGCAACCCCAAACTTCTAATTTGCTGTCATAAAACTGATTACAACAGATTGCCAAATCTTTGGCTTACAATGGCAGATTGGTAACAGTGCAAAGACTATTTTATGAAGCAATTACAAAGCTGCCATAGCAGTGATAAGAACTGAGATACTAAATGCTGATTACAATGGATAATCTAATGCAAACTGATAACTAAGAAAGAACCTGGAAATGGAGTTGCTGCACATAAAATCATTCGATTCTTCTTGTAGACTTCATGTATGCTTTCCAAAATGCTGCGTCTACTCTCCTGGACACTCAGCGATTCTCTCCAGCACTTGTGTATATTTTTCTTGGCTCTTATGGACAAAATTGCACCCAGCTGTAGGTGCGCCCAGTTACAATAATATTGAGATTTTTCCCAGCCAGCAATTAGATAAATCGTCCTCCTTTTGCAAGCAATTCGTCCTCTTTCCACCACAAAATCGAATTGCCTTTTGACTCTAAAATCTCTTCAAAAATCTGCCAGTGATCTTCAAATCGAATCCTTCAAATTTGGCCCTTGGTCACAAAATTTGCACAATGTGAAAGA
>VDFB02028483.1:47558-95024 GCA_007258455.2 Sequoia sempervirens
CAATGGAAGATTGCTCAAAACCCTCATTACAGGTGAAAGCATAGGAAAAAATGTCCAAGGCAAAGTTGAAATATTCAATAATGAGTTTCTCATTGCCAAAAATGCCTTATATGCAAAAAGGCACGAATTCCAAGAAAGATACGCCCTTCTTCATATTTTAAATCTTTTAATATATATTTAAGTCATTTCAATAGTTTTTGACTTAAATACTTGGGCGCCCTTTAATATTATAAGTGATTAAAATATTAAATCACTTTTAGAGAATATTTAAGTGATATAAAATGTATAAAGTCAATTTGACTTTATAATAAAATAAAGTTAATTAATAACTTAAATCACTCAAATAAGCATAACTTCCACAAATCTTCATAGAATCCTGTGCCATCAGAAGCTATCGACTCCAGAACTGCCAAGGCCTGCATTGAGCTAATCCAAGAACTCTAAAAACGAGAACGACCAAGCTCTCCAAAAAGTACCACTGACCCTCTAACCAAACCTGTTAGCCTACGAGAGTCTATGTAATAGGCTAACCACCACCAAACATGATCATGCCGAAAAAGGGGACATTACATTCAAGGATAGGCATCATTTTTACAGAGGCAGAATATAACTTCTATCTTATCTCTCTCACATTTATTCTATCCTTGTCTTAGGTTTTCTCTCGCATGTACAAGTAAACGACAATTTTTCACAATTCTGATCATCTGGGTTCATTGAGCACAACATTCGCAATAAAACCCATGTGTTAGAATTTTTTAGGAAAAATTTCCCCGAAGCTTCACTTTTTGAAGTTTTGCTTTTTTTTCAAAGATTCCTTGCATGGTCATGAAAAAGTGAACATTTGAGAAAACAAAGAAACTAGGTTTGATCAGCTCTCAAGCGGTGACAAAACCCATATGCTAGATTTTCTTGGGAAAAATTGCCCTCACAGCCCCTACTACCCTTGCTACTTTTTTTCGAAAAGTCCTCGCATGCCAAGGCAAAAGGCATTTTTTCGAATTTCTAACCTTGTGGGTTTGTTTAGAATCTTTTTCTCTACAAAACGCAAGTCTCGGAATTTTTCGTGAAAATTGCCCCTCGACGGGCTATTTTTAGCCTCATCGGGAAAGTTGTCAGAACATAGCCGTGTTTACAGTCAACAGGCTAGTTTTTCATAATGCAGTGCACTCAGACTGAATTCAAGACCAAATCTGTCTTAATTCATGATTTCATCAGAACGACTGACACAGATTTGCATCAAGTGGATCCAAAGGTTAACTTGAACGCTTTAGAGATAGACCAAACCACACTTCAGAACATCGAGGAATCTGGGTTGTTAGAAGCGGCTTCTTTTCCCCTCACAACACACTGTATAGATTTTGTAATGGCTTGTGTAAAGCATTATAACTCTACTACACGAGAAATTCAATCAATGGATGGGTGAATGGTATGCAATCGTAGGCCCAAAGACATCGAGAAGTGTTTCAGTATTCCTCCGAATCCGAATAATTTGGTCATAACCATGGAACAGTGCAAGAAGGCGTTCAATGTTGATAAGGAAAAATGCCAGAAAAGGATGGTAGAGAGATGGCTCAAATAGAAAAGAAGTACTTTTCCAAAGAATGTGGGTCGTGGAGAGTTTAGAGATGAATATGCGGTTATGATTACCCTTCTTAACTGTGTCACCGGTCAAACGGATGCCAAGAAGTTTCAGCCTTGGATGTATTACATCATGGCTCAAATCATTAGCAGAAAGGAACACTATGACTGGGCTTCTTTGATCAGCGACGTTCTCCACAAATAGATGACCAGCTTCTTGGTTGCTCACGAATTCTACATGTGTTATACCTCGTGTATCTGATAGCCTTCCAAGGCCAGTTTAGAGAGTTGTATATTGTTGGAATTCTAAGTGACAAAAGGTTCATCAGTACTACTTGCAGCTTGAGTTCACACAGTCTGAGTGACACTTCAAGCGAGTGTAGTGTTGGCGTTTAAATTAGCACCTTTGGAATGAGTATTTGAAACGGACAGCTATGCACAGTAAAACTGCTCTTCAAATTAGGAGGAGAAGCTCCCTCTTGCTGATGGTATTGAAAGAAAGTAAACTAAGAACTAAGTTGCCTATCTTTTTGATCAGCTAGAGCACAAGGTTTATTAAACACAAACGTCGCAGCTGAGATTTTCTGTTTTAAGAACTTCAACTATGACTAACTTAAGCTAAAGACGTTTCTAACTTCTCAAGTAATACGCAGAACAAGAGAAACTAGAAATGAACAAGGTTGATTCTCTGACAAAATAAACCCTTTTCCAACAAACATCTTCACACTTCAATGTAAGTTGAAATCAAGATCATAAAAGCATAACACAAATAACGGAAATCTGAGACTTTATACCAAGGCAAAGGAGGCTCATGATTTTATTTCTCAAACTTTTGGAACAAAATCTACTACTAACATGCCTGGAACAAGAGCTTGCAGCTAAAGAGGCTTGCAATCTTGTTCTTACACAATAGGAACAACAATTACAACAACTCCTTGTTGGCTAAAAGAGACTCAACAATTTGCTATCATAAAACAATTGAACGACACTTGAATAACAAATAGAAGGCACAATAGGCTCAGCATTTTGTTATCACTAGCATGGTTAAAGAAAACTAATGAGCAAAGGATCTTATTTATAGGTAAGCAGAGGAGTAGGGAACCCTAAAATCTCCTTGCTTTCACAATCTAGGGCTTGCTCAACAAGCAAGCTTTATTTCTAAATCTAGAAAGAAGATAACATCTAACACCTAAGAAAGCAGAAAAAGCGGGAAACGCCAACTATTACACTTTATCTTCTTTCTCTTCTCAAAGAATGGAGAAGAATTATTCCAAGAATAGAAAAAAAGCGGGAAGAAAGCTTATGGAAGAAAGCTGCTTTAAAGCTCGATCACATCTGCTAGAAAGTTAGAGATTGTGTCCCGATTCGGTGCATCTATGCCATCAATAGCAAAACACCGCTTTTCTAAAGTATCTTCACCATCTGCAACTGACCTAAGGAAATCTTTGACCTCATTGGCCGCTTTTTCAAACCTTGCTGACATCATGGAAATTTGACTCAAGCCATCATCACTGTCACAGACAACACTCTGAAACTGAGTTTGCACTTCATCAAGTCTGACATAGGAACTGTCATCACGATTACATCGAGCTGGGATCTCTTCGATGAACTCGTTGACGAACAAAAAAGCCTCGACCACCCTCTGCCTGTATGCAATGAACTCCGCCATTCTCTCATAGGTTGTCACCTTGAAGAGATGACGCTCCTTCCATTCAAGGATTTGCCTCTTATGTTCTTTAGAGACTACTGAGCCATAGGCTGTATTTAGATCAGCAATGATGATTTCATGCCTTGGCTTCTCCTCTAGCATTGATTGCTCGAATCCTTGCAGGCCTTGACGCAAGTCGTGAGTATTATTCCTTAACTGAAACATTTGCACTAAGATTTCCTTTCCTCTGACAATGAATCCTTCGATCCACTCCTGAGTTTGCTTCCCACAAATTACCAGCTGTCTCAACTGATGATGATCGGCTTGTTATCACGGAATCTAGTAGCGCTCGTTCCACGGATAACCCCCCTACGAAACTTGTCCGTTTCCTAGGATTCGTGAAGTTCAAGTACGCATAACGAAGTGATTTTCAAGCCACCTCGAAATGCGTTCCAAAGCCTCGAATAGTCAATTTGAGCATCCCCTCATGTTTGCCTCGCGAAGATCTTCGAAACGAGCTCCTTCACGAAGTCTCACTGTTCGTACTTAGCGAATTGTGAAAAACGCAGTGGCACTGAAAAAGTGCGCTCCTGCCCTGAAGCCAAAATTTGGCTAAGTACAAAAAGTGCAAGGGCGCTAAAATTTAGCGCCCCTGCATGAAGTGAGTTTTCTAAAAAATGTAATAGCGCTAAATTTTAGTGCCATTACACTTTTTCTCGCCACTTAAACTTTTTATGGCCTTGGCATGTTTCTTCATGAATTTCGCGTTTTTCGTCAATCGTGCCACTTTTCATGCCTAAATTTATTGCTCGACTTGAGTTAGGTTTTTGATTTTCTCTTTCACTTAAAAGTGTTAATTCGCCATTTTCATTGTTTATGTTTTATGTTCTTTCCTCTCTTCTTGCTGGGCGAAGTGCTTTTCAAAATGCAAACACGTTTTTTTGAGAATTTCGCCATTCCTCTTCAGCACTCTTCGCGTTTTGTCTTGGTAAGTCGTTGTCTTTGCTTTGTCTTTATTCTTCTTTCTTTTCTGTATATGTTCTAAGGTTTTACATATGCGTTTTTATCTTTCTTTTGTTCTCTTCAACGTCTTTCATCCTCCCACGCGTTTCTTTTCCCTTCATTCGCGTTTTTCTTCATTTCGCATGTTTCTCCACATGCGTTTTCTCTTCATTCGCGTTTCGTTTCTCTCTATTCGCGTTCTTTCTCTACTCGCGTGTTTTCATCTTACCCTCACACAATGCAAATCCTTGCGTTTCATTTTCAATACATTCTCCTTGCTTTTTATTCCAACGCCTTCATGCTAACACCATGTTATCCTTGTCGCCCTCTTCATACGTTTTGGTGCGAACATTGAAATCTCAAAGAGGGTTTCTTTGTGAAATCTATTGAACGTTTTTCACAATAATGATGATGCGAATTGCAGCTCTGTCCAAAGGCAAACAAAATTGTCTTCAAAGCTTTCATGTTACAACAAATACATTGCTAAGCATGAGCGCCGTTTCCTTACATCTCTATATCTGTTTTATCCAAAATTTGCCCAAGATGCTGAAGCGCTAAAATTTAGCGCCATGACATGTTGCAACATATGTTAGAAATTCTAACTCTCAGAGATGTAAGGGCGCTAAAATTTAGCGCCCTTGCATCAAAAGTGACTTTTCCAAAATGTAAGGGCGCTGAATTTTGGCGCCCTTACACTTTTTCCAATTTTCTACAATCTTTCCCAGATGAGCTTCATTTTTGACCAGTGCACTCCTGAACCTTGTTCCTTCCGTTTTTGTGCATCGTTTTGCGTGCCTTGTCATCCGCTCCACGCTTTCCATCCTCGTTGCTCATTTCGCGCATTCTCATGTTTCCTAACGATTAACGTCTGTTCTGGCTCAATGAATTGCAGTCTCTTTTCAAAAAATCTTCAAGTCAGAGTGATCAAAGTTCCAGTTGTTTTTGATGATTCCAGCAACCCTCCGTCTTCTTCGAAAGCAAAAGGCAAAATGAAGTACAAATATCAAGGTGTCTATCCGCCGACTGTGGTGCTCTCCAAGGTGGAAGAGATAAAAGACACGGAGGTTGGTCATCAGGACTTGGTTGATTTCGCAAAGCAAATAGAGACGAAGCCTCTTCCTGATCCGATGAGAGCAATCGTACACAGCAGCCTTCATTTGGTGGCAATGTTTCCTACAGCTGCACACAATACCGAGTTTGTTCTTCAGGTTGCGTCTCACTACATTAGAGAAAGTAGGAGTGTGATCGATTCTTCTGGGCACGAGATTCTGAGGCTCGACCCTGATTTCTTTGACATTGTCTTCAAGGTCCCTCATATGGAGAAATACATTGATATTTCTATATCAAAAGCACAAGAGATCTTTGACGCTGATCCTAATAAAGCTAAACACTTGATAAACACTCAATGTTTAAAGAAGCCTAGATCATCTGTTTCCAGATGGCCGAAAGGACTCCTGCGAAGTGATTTCAAGGATGACGTCAAAGATATGATCACATTTCTAAGCAGAGTGAAGGGCTTGCCGGAATCATCCACTTTTCACGATTGGATGTATGAATACATCGTGATCATAAGAAGACGTATGTGCATATTGATCGTAGGGAAACAACCGATGAAATACACAGTAGTTGATCAACGCCCTTCTACATTGAAGAGTATAGACTTCTACCGCGTACGCCAGCCTGCCGTGAATGACAATTCCCGTGTCTATCTTGGCCAAAAAGGAAATCGATGATGGTGCCTCGTACAGATATTTCTATCAATTGAGTCAAGGAAAGCTTTCATCACTCGCACGGGTCACAAATGCTTTCGGCGCCAAGCTTTTCAATTTTGATCCAAATTTTGAAAGAAGAAGAGTATCCGATGATGCTTACTGTAACGCAATCTACCTCAAGCAGAATTAAAAACTTTTCCAATTTCATTTAAAACATGTAAAAGTAACACATATATAACAAAGATAATACAATAAAATTTCTTCCTTTCTTTATTGATAAACACGTACAAGTTACAATATGTTTCATTGCAAATATAAATCAGAGTTAAAAGTAATACAGTTACATACATAGCTCGTAAGCTTTTGCACAAATAGAAGTAAGAAAGTCCAGGCGTCCATCCTTTCAAATCTTGGTACATCGGCCACTTGTTGTGGAGGAGAAACATCACTCGGGCGCTTTTCCGCTAACCACGGACTTATAATGCGTCCCCTCAAGCATCTATCATTTTGTAATGAACGGCCTCCCTTCAAGAAGAGATTGGTAGGGTATCCTTTTAACGACAATTAATCGGAAAGCATGCGTCGTGTCCTACACAACTAGAACCTTGCTATTTCACAATCTCGATCTAGTACTCGTATCACAATGAACTAACAGTGTAGTCTCAACTATCTCACATCTAGGTGGATGTCGTACCTTTCACTACTTTGGCCAAAGTATTCTCATTCAGTACTACGAATGAAGGTCATCTATCATAAACACTACTCAGGGCCGATTTGCCTTTGGGCTACCTTACTCTATGCGTAGGTCATGTCCTTCAGTGGGTTTAGTTTACCCTAGACTTCCTACCTCAAACGGTTTACTAGAAATGAGTCTTTAAGCAAGTGTTTACTATCCTATCTCCTGTTTCCGGAATTCTTTATCCATGGAGAGAGCTTCCTAATGTTAACCTAATAACACAAGCTAGGATTACACTTTGTATTGACATCATTTCGTTCCTAGAATTTAATACATATTCTACGTACTCTCCATATACGGAGATCATACAAGTTTGAAACTCCAACCATGCATAACCGTTCATTACTACCAATTAATCATCAAAAGAGGCAGTCTTACAAAGCATACATTTTCCTAATAATGCATATAATCAAATTGAGTCCTTTCTTTTACAAAACCCCAATTTTCTTCTAAATCTTTCTTAACCAGATTGAATCTCTTCTTTTCAAAATCCCATTCCCAATTTAATCTTCTCTAATTAAATTGAATATAACCAAATGCAACAAGTTATCCCTTTAACTGTATTGATATTCCCTAATCCTTACCCATGCATAAAATGAAATTCCTTTAAATCATTATGCATTAAAGATTATTAAACAACAAAGGATTACTTAAGAACAATTCATTATTTTCAGCTCAATACAATCAGCAATTCTAAAGACAGTAAAGAAGACAACTTAAAGTCTTAGTCTAACATTAAGATACATGCCTGTATAAGCTCTTTTCCAGCAATCCTCTTTCAACAATCCTCTTTTATTGTTCCCAGCCAACAGATTCCTTACTCAGAAATTCTCAAGAATAAATTTGCAATTGTTATCTCACAGTAATTTATAACTGAGAACACTCAACTCTCACTAAAACACTTGAAACAGATAACTAACATAGACTCACAATACTGGCTCTCAAATTTGCAGTGTATAAGCTCTCTAAAAACGTCAATGAAGAGAAAATCCGAAGTGTCTTCGAATGAAAGTTTGTGAAGTATTTATAGGCCGCAGTTAAAAACAGTTTCCCCATTTCTGGGCATGTATATTGACAGATTTCAATGTTTACTCAGTCAAAATGCTACTTGCCATTTATCCAAACCCTTAGTCATGTTCTTCCATGATGATTCGACTTCTATACAGCCAGCAATTCGAAGAATATTTCAACTTGCAATAAAAACGAAATCTACAGCCACGTTTTGCTGCCAGGCGTAAGAATTTTACCTGATATTATTGCTGCGTCCCAGGTCAAGTTCCAAATCGATCCAACATAGAGGTTCATTGTTATTTTTCCTGGTTTAAAGCTTTGAAATTGTCTTCTTTCTCTTCCAGCTGCGCAGGGTTCTCCGCCATTTTCACGGGTGAGTTTCATTTTTATATTTCCATTCATTTCCTTAAGTTCGAATTTTTAAATGTTTCTTTTAATGAAGTTCGCTATTTTGAAGTGCTACCTTTTTCATTTAAACTTCTACAATATATATTTTGCGAATTTCATCCTTCTAATATATGAATAAAGTGCCATTATAAACTTTGTTTTCAACATATATAAAAATAGATAAATTTAACTCTTTTCATTTCTCCAAAAGATATATATAATATATATATCTATATATTTATCTCATTAAATATATATTTATATATTTAACTCCATTTATTTTCCAAATGATATATAATATATACATTTAATTTTATTATATTTAATATATTTATAATATAGTTTTAATCTACATCATATATATCTATGTATATATATATCAAGTTTAAAATAAACTTATATACATAAATGTATATCCTGTAAAAACTATATTATATATAATACTAAATATATAATTATATTTAATAATATACATATATACCCGTATACATTTTTATTTTTCAAAGTACATATACTGCGAGCCAGTCAGCATACTTTCATTATACGTACCCATGTATATGTGTATATAGGTGTATTATTAAATTCAAAGGCTAAGATTAAACATTATTAATTTAACCATAGACACTAGGTGGAGTGTGTACATATATATATACCTGTGTATATGTATGTATGCGTACATACATGTCGACACATGTGTACGAGCATATCCGTCTGCTTGACATACACATGTATTGATATGTCTGTACATATAAATACATGTTCACAATGTATAGATGTATGTGCGTTCCCAATCAATCATTAACTCATAACTTTCTCATCATTCATACTTGGGTCATGGTATAGCAAGTCTGACGTTTAAACAATCACATTTCCTAAAGTATAAAGAAGTGAATTTAGAATCCTTATGGTCAATAAACAAGCCTATGGATGACTTACCGTTATCTCGACAAACAGACTTGGCTTACTCAATCTATAGTATGTGTGTGTATGCTCAATTTGGTAATTGTTACTGTTTACTCGACCAAGTTCCTCCCCGAATGATGTCTCTCCTCTGTCCGGAGGATCAATCTTCATACCTGCACATCATGACATGACATTGGCAGTCATATGCTCATGACAAGGTAAAAACATCTCACAAGTTAGAATAACATTATTCCACAATTGTATGCAACAATTAATCAAGACTAAATCATTTAGAAGTAACAATCAAATAAAACCATCATTTAAACATGACACATTCATTTAATAATGAGATCAACCATGTTTTATTCATCATCAAGATTCAAACATTACAATCAATTGCCCTATACAATAGTAGCTATAAAATCGGGATGTAACACTTATAAGGTGGTAAGTAAAGTTGGATGCATATTTCTTCAATTCCCAACATTTACTTACTTGAGAGTAGGCTGCTACATTGGTTGTCCCTACATGCTACCACGTTATCCTTCGGATAAGTGGGTTCTCATGGAAACATGCAGACAGTTGATGTCAGTGCAAAAAGAATGAAGAAGCAACCACAAGCGTGGATTCAAGTTCCCATTGACCATCGGCCGATATACTATCCAAACTGCACAAAAAGCTAAGTCTGTTTATGCTGAAATGCAGATCATGACAATCAAGACCTACAGGTATAGGTTTGATTTTGATTACCGAGATGTCAGAAAAAGATTGCAAAAGGGTCATCATCACAGGTACCGTTTTGAGGACATCTAGGTTGATTGCAGAGATGAAGAAGCCATTCGCAAAATGGACTATTGCAAGTTGACTGTTCAACAAATCAGAGATCTTGATATCGCTGACCTACCAAAGGATTTTGCAGATCCAGGTGATATCATGAATGCTGTCTATGATGAGCAAGAAATTGCTAAAAGACTGTTGCCTGCAATACAATGGTCTAGGAAAGAAGTTACCAGCATAAGAGAAAGGTTGAGGCCAATCCTAGGCAACACTGCAGAATGGTTGCATAAACACGGTTATGAAATGAAAAGTTTCAGAACAGACTCAGAAGGAGAGGAATCCGAAGCAGAAGCTCGCCAACAACAAGAACTCCGCGACAAAAATAAATCAGCGGCCGTTCCCACTTCTTCACGAAGAGTTCCTAGGATCAAGTTCACTGTTGGCAAGAAAGATACCCAGTCTGTCCCAGAGATAGAAATCACGGAATCTAATCCATCTCACTCTAAGGGTAAAAAGTCTATTCTAGAGGAGGTAGATTCCGATGAAGAAGAAACTTCAAGTGATCAATCTGCTGAAGATGAAGATTCAGCAGAAACAGACTCCGACGCAGAAGAGGTTTCTGAAAGCGGGCAAGAGTCTGAAGAAGATTCTGAAGAAGGATCTGAAGGTGATTTTGAAGGTGAACCAGAATCAGAGAGACAAGAGGGTGATCAACAGGAACCCGGGCATGATCAAGAAAGAACTACTTCTCCTCCTGAGAATGTAGTTGAGGAAATTCCCAGAACATCATCACCTATGACTTCCAATGTTCCTCATACCCCTCCAAATTCAAGAACTCCCCCACCTCCTGTTCCCTCGTCACCTATTCCTACCACATGCATTCCTACAGTTGAGATATCCCCTATCCCTGCAGCATCAACCCAGCTTGATACTCCCTCAGTGACAAGCATCCATACAGTTGATATACTGTCAAGCCCTCCATCGTCCATTCCTAGCTTGTCTTCGCCAACGTATGATATCACTTCTGAAAATGAATTCAATTGTTTCATGAATGAGTCAATGCGTGATCAGCTCAATGTATCAACTACAGGAGCGATGATGACAGACACTTCTCCGATTGTCACGATACCTATGGTAACTTCAGATGTGACAATAACTTCAGAAGTAGCAATGGCGACTGAATTGACAGTGAATCCAGAAGCTCACACTTCTTTTCTTCCTCCTTGGCTAATATCTCAAGTGTCGAAGCGTAAAAAGCAAATGATTTCTCCGGAGGAGCTCGACCTTGAAGAGATAGTCCTTCCAAAAGCTAAAGGGAAGAAAAAGGCAAAGGTATACTCAAGGCTGAACGTTGATAAGTCTGGCCACAAGTATACGGAAATTGGCATAACACCACATGAAGAAGGTGATGTCAATATGGAAGACTACACGGTGACAAAAGTCCAGCTTGGCAAGGTTACCAATGAAAGTGCAAAAGCTGATGCGCAAGTCACTTTGGATATCTTGGCAGGAAGGCTGGATAAAGTAGAGCAAGCTCACAACATGTACAAACAAAGGGCAGAGCATTATGCCACTGTTGTAAAGAGTCTTGCAGGTTATCCAAGTAATGCACAACCGCTGACAGTGGTAAGTATTGAAGACCCAGCTGTCAAGAAAGCTGAGAAGTTCGCCCCCAAAGGCAGAGTGTTGTATGATTTTGTTGAGAAGATCATTGAACAAAGATCTCAGGTTATAATGGTTGCAGACGAGAAAACTACCTTGTTGGACAAGCTCACCACAGAGCTTGATAAAGAAAAATGTGTACTTTCCCAGGAGCGCAGAGACATGGAAAAATGCCTATTGTCATGGTCGGAGATGAAACAGGTAAAGCTCAGTAAATTGGTGGAGGTTGGGGTAATTCCTGACAAAGAAAAGTTCGTTGAGGTAAGGGAATCTTTGAAACACAGAATTCAAGTGGTTCAATCTCTTACGGAAGATCTCCACCAAATAGAGGAAGATGTCGAAGGACATCGCGCTATTCTTGAAAAAGGTATTGTTGACGTGGTTTTTGTGACCGCACCAAACAGCAGAACAAAAATAGTTTAGGGCTACTCTGTTCTCTCTTGATCAAAGTATTCTGTGTGCTAAGATTGCGAGATAGATCACACGTTCAACTCCACTCCAAGGTTCCTTAAATGCGAATAGACCCAGTTTGGTTGATGTGTATTGCTGTGTACTTACGAGGGGACTTACATAATTGTTCAAACTTCTTGCAGTTAACAGTCAGTGTATGATTTGAAGGGGATTCTTGTACGTATGATTTGGCAATGTGGTTCGTTTTCCTAAAACTAATCGGAAATATGCGGAAAGTAAAAAGAGTGTAAGGCCTAAGAAATTTATGTTCTATTCTAAATGCAGGATATGTGGAGCTTCGTCTTAGTAGACTTCAACCAAATTTCACCTAGCCTCACGTCGGACAGCTTCAGCGAAATCAGTGCAATCTTCAAAGGGATAGCAAAAGATGTTCAACTCATGATTTAGCATACATACACCATCACAACGACGCATATAAGCATACAAATCACAACCGAAGTTAAACTCAAGATAATGTCCAGTTGACCACGCAAGGCAAACTTATCATCAACAAGTTGCTAGTGGTATGGAATGAAAGAAGCTACCTCAACAAAATACCACACATCAAAGTAAACTACTTGCATGAAATTAAGCTACTTGGATACGAAAGGAAGAAGAGACCTTGCTAGCTATTCATGACAAGACGAATTCCACCATCAATGAAAAGATCTATTATCATGAAAAGTGTTACACAACAATCTCCACAAAAGTTTTCAAAGGGAAAACTTTCTTTCTTCTCCAATATGCAAAATGTCTACAATACTCTACTATCTAGTCTCTAGCTCTATCTCAATTCTGACTCTGATCTAATCTCCTGTTCTAATGAATTACAAATGAGGGGGACTCCCCCTTTATATAGCTAGCCAAGTCCCAAAAGACGGCTAGGGTTACAATTAATAGAGTGGCCAGAATCTCGTGCCCACCTCATTACAACCTAAAAACTGCGAATGAGCGTTGGTGCATTAAATGAATGGAGATTCCCCTCACTCCACAAAAATAGTAAAATGCAATAAATGTCTATTCGGTCTTCCTAGAAGATCCTCGTCCGATGAGTGCATTCCCATTTCCTTCTCTCATTTGCCAACTCCACCAGTCTGGCTTGCTTACAACCTCTCAACCTCTAAACTAAAATGGAATTGGAACAATCAGCTGAAACTCTGTCATGGCTTGAATGTTCATGCCTTGTACAGAATTTTCTCCAAGCAATCCAAGGAGTCTGCTGTTGGATCCAAAGTGGAGAGAAAGTAGAAGTATTAGGAAATCATCACGTCACGAGAAGGTCTTAACGCCGAAAAGAAAGGCCGACCTACCCTCAAATTATCAACATTCACCTCCTCTGGATTCAACCGACTAGCAAATATGGCCTCGAAAGTATTCTGAACTCCATCAATGATATTGGCCATAGCTTTATGTACTCTAGCTGAATCCGCCTGTGCAGCGTCGAAGAAACCACGCCCCGTGATCGCTGAAGAATACCATCTAGAGAAATCATACTTGTCATTCTCCTGAATGACACCTCCATCGATCAGCAATCGCAACGGAACATGCCTCAATACCTCAAGACGCTGAATAACCTTGCTCTGGTAGACAGAAGCATCGCCCCAAGCATGATCAATTGCCTCCATCCGTGCCAAAATGCTAGAGGCCTGCTGAAAAGCAAAAGCAAGGTCCTCCATAAAATTTTCTGCCTCGGCACGAACTCCCGCGACCCACTTATCTGCCTCCTGTGCCATCTTTCCTAACTCCACCAAGCCACTGATGGACTCTCTGGGTATCTCTGCTGGAGGCTCTATTACTGGAATATCCTGCCCTCGAGAATGAGACAACTGCTGTACATATCCAACTAGGGCCTTGTGTTCTCGTTTCAACTTCTTATACTTTCCTTCTTTCTTGAATAATCTGTCTTTGAGGGCGAGGTAGGAGTTATCACACTCCTCCACAATCTGAGCACCAGTGGGGCGTCCTAAATCCAAAGTTGTGACCACATAATTCTCAGGCACTGCATCATTTCGGTCACACTTAACTTGTGGCACAGCAACGTGAAGAGTACGGGAACCATCCTCTTCAGTGGAGATCTTCGAAAACTTTCTTGCTTTCTTCTTCTGTGGAGGTGTACTGATCCTGTTCAAAAATTCCTCCATCTCAACTGCTGGATCAAGCTCCTCACTGGGGCTTCCTCTCATTCTATCCTTGAGCCAATCAGGCACATCATACTGTATATCAAAGGGATGCTGTTCTTGTGCCTCTACCTCTCTAACTTGCTCAACCTCTACATCATTCTGGCGAGGCTCATCGTCTTGAAGTGGCTGAGTGTCACCTGACACTATATCATCATCATCGTTCATGGCCGCCTCTAATTCCTGCTGAAACTGAGGGTCAGTAATAGTCCCCTCATCATCCTGCTGATCAACCCTAACAGGTGCGTTGACGCTCTGGCCAACTGACTCTCTCCGTGGAGGCTGAATACTATCTTGTACTGCTAGCACCTGATTTAGTGCATTCCTCTGATCAGCAAACAAGGAAACCTCCTGTATACTTGGAGAACGTGTCTCCAATGGTGATGCAACTGTGACTCGTGGAGGCTCTGGCTGAGTAGGCTCCTGTCTAACTATCTCTTTCTTTCTGGGCTCTGGACCTCGTGTAATCTATTTCTTCCTGCCAGTGGTGGGCGTCCTGTGATCTCCCATCAAATTGTAAGTCAAAGCAATTGACCTACTCTTCAACCTATTTACTCGCCTATCAACCCATGCTCTAGTGAATGTCAGGACAGGAATAGAAAGTGTGTCCAAATCAGCAATCTCAGGCTCTGACCAATCCAGAGGTGGAAGTGGTGTATCTCTAACTGCTGCATAATCCGGATGGACAACATCCATATCCTCGTTCATCTGGTCTGGAACCGGCACAGCTTCACACTCCCTGATCAAAGTAATCGGCAACCGAGAAAACATCCTTTTCCTTACTTCAATCTCATCAGCCGCATCAGCCCAATAATCCTCAATGGTGGCCTTATGTTTAAACTCCTCCGACAGTACCCATTTGATGTTATGATGTGGGTCGTAGTGCTGTCGGCTAGTGTGGTATGAGAAATGATAAAATTGAAGTTCACTTTCAGCTTCTCTAGCTGCCTGTATTGAAGGACACACCTCATCCGAGTTGCCCATGACAATTGGAAATTCTATTCCTCCCTTCTTCTTTTGAATTTTATCAAAGGCAAGCAATTGCCTAGATATTTCTAGCATTAAAACTCTATCTGTTGGGTACTTTGGCAGCCTATATGGATATGATGAGAAACCTTGCAGCCTAATATAAGAAAATTTTGGAAACTGTATGAACCAGCACCCATACCTTTCAATCAACTCCTGGGCTTCCTTCGAGATTCTATGTTGTAATCGCTCCTGAAGCAATCTCGTGATATACATGGTGAAGGAATCGTTGACACACTTGTAGTGAGTTGTGCTCGCCAAATGCAACTGTGGACAAGCATCATATATCTTAAACTGGTGGGAGCCACAACCGACAGGTTCCTTGTAAGAGATCCCTCTGTACTTCGTCATTCGTGCCAACATATAGATAATATAAGAGCTCATGTAAAATGTCTTCGTTCTCCTCAAGCTCAGGAGCTGCTCATGCAAGTTATCACTTATCATCTTGGCCCAATTGACATAATCCTTCCCTTCCAGCACGAGGTTGATGTAGTAAAACATCCAAGGCTCAAAAATGAATGATTGTGCACAACCACCAACCCTGCTCAGCATCATGATGAGATCACAATATTCTTGCTTCAAGTCATCTGCTATGATCTGCTTTGGCAACTTTGCACGAGAAGGCTTAGGAGTGCTCATCCAGTGAGTGTTAATTGTCTCCGTGCATCTCTCGAATGCAGAAGCATACATCCGCTCAGCTCGTTCTCTTGATTTGTAAATCATGTTCCTGTGCACTGGGATCCCGAAAGCCTCACCAATGGCAGTAGGAGTAAGATTTGCTAGTACTTGGCCATCGGGTGACATGATCGATCGATGATCCTTGTCGTAACAATTGGCGCACTCCATCATCAGCTCCGAGAACTGAATGGCTGGTGGAAAACCAGCAGCTGCATATAGCCCACTTCGAACAATATTGTGTGAAGTGGTCGAAGGACGATGACTCCCAATTCCTAGCATTCTGCTTTTGAAGGCCTCCAGGTTGACGGAGCCCAGGTTGGTGTCTGTCAACTTGCCCAACTTTGAAACGAATTTTGACTCCCGTATGAATGTCTTACTTAGCTTCTTGAGCACAGCTTGCCTAGATGCACCATTGTCCTTTCCAATCATCCTTGCCTCAGCCATCTGCAAACAATAACATTCATCAGCAATTTAGTTTAATAAAATAAGACATTGTGTGTAGGGGCTGCAGTCGACTTTAGAAGCTGCAATAACTTTCTTATTTGCAAACCTCAGCTTCTTCTCCAATAAATTCGAACTTCAACACTTAGAAAAAGTTTCTAAGTAGACTTTAGCCTTAGCAACTTCAATGAACAACTCCAATCAGCAATCTTGAACTTTATAACTTCGTACCTTATATCAGCAATCAGCAATCAACCAATTTGCACTTTGAAAACTCTCAGCAATTCACCTCAAGGCGTCCTCTTTAACTGGCAACTTCCACTTTAGCAATGAATCAAACTTCAGCCACTAGCAAAGTCGTACCTTCTCCAACCAGCAAGTGCGCACTTCACAACTTAGCACTTCTTTGCTTCAAGGCGTCCTCCCTAGCAGTCTCAGCAACCTCAGCAAGCTCCAGACTTAGCCAAAACTCCAAACTCTTCAAGCAATTCACTGCAATGCTTCACTTAGAGCAGATTCGACTTCTCCAGCTGTGAAGACAAGTGAGAAACTTCTTCATTTTATAGCTCAAAATCGAATTCTAGAAGGAGCCAATTTTAGCCAGTGCATTAAACTTCCACTACTCCACTTCAAGAATTCGAATTTCCCTCCCTGGTATTTCTGACACTTGTCACCTGACGTCAGGAATCTTATTCTTCTAGAAACTTGACTTTGACTGGCATCTTTGAATTTGTTTTCGACAAATTTAATTTAAATTCATCCTTTTAATTCACCAGCCGGAGCTCAGTCACTTGAAATTCGAATTTTAACTCTTCATCACCTCTGGAAAATTCATCTCCGAAGAATTCCATCAAAATTATCTAGGCAACCCATTTCGAATTCATTATTCAGAGAAATTCATTTTGAAAACACATTTTATTCATCTTTGCCTTAGAGAAATTTTAAAATTTTCCTTAGGAATATTCACTATTTGAGCACTGATTAAATTCTTCACAGAAAAAGTGTTGGCGAAGTTCGGGAGACTTGGAAATCCATCTATCATTGCGCACGTTCAATACCCAGAAGAGAAATTTCTTCAGAACGCCTCGAATCCATGGGTACCCAATGAACGGGTTCATTTAATTTTTGAATTTTTGAACCTTAGAAAAATATTATCTTCACCATTTTAAATTTATTCTTCGCTTGTGATCATCCCGTGTTGCTCCAAATTGAAGAACTTTGAATTCATTATCATCCATCCTCTGGCTTTATCACTGAGAAAATTTGCTCGGGCTTCGAAAAATTTCACCACCTCGGGCTCTAGGCGTATTTCCTAAGGAGAAAATAATTTGCCTTAGAAAGTATTTTAATCATCCTGCACTCTGAGAATTTGCCTTAGAAAATTTTATATTTGCCAGTGGGGAAAACATCAACTTCCCTTAGAAAAATTTCGTTCACGCCTAGCACACTTGATTTGCCACTCGCCATTTTGTATTTAACTCCACACTTGCAAGGCAATTTTATTTAAAATTGTAACGCCTAGGCAATGTTTTACTTTTTTATATTTTTTCATCACTCAACATCTTAGGCGCATTTTATATTCATCCTTGCCTTTGAAATTTTTTATCACTTAGCAAGTTACTTCACTTCATATTTCACCTCAGACTCTAGGCGCACAACACTTGACATTTTATTTCCACCACCTTGGAATATCACTTCATCACGCCTTAGGAAATTCTCCAACACTTTACAACTTTAGGCGCCTAGCATTTTATTTTCACACTTCACACGCCTTAGAACTTTTCTAACACCTTATAACTCCCATCACCCTTGGCGCCTAGCACACTTGAGAGAAAATCAAAAACCACGCCTAGAATTCATCACCTTGGGCGCATTTGAGGCTTGAAGGAGGATAACGCCTAGTATTTACCTTGTGTTCACCACGCTTTGAAGCATCTTTCACTTTATTTACCACCTTTCACTCCATTTACTTACCTTTTACCATCTAAACTTGGGCGCATTTGAGCATGGCAAGAGGATGACTCTTCAACTTCCGTTTTTTGTCTTGACTTGAGCTTGCTTGGGCGCATTTCACCCCTTGAGGAGGACGAATTTCCTTTGACTTGTTGACTTGCTAAAGATGGGCACATTTGGACATAGCTAGTGGATAAACTTCTTAGCACGTGTTGGGGTGACCCTTCAACTTCATCCTTTTCGTCTTGACATGCATGCATTTGGGCGCATTTTGCCCATGGAGGAGGATAAGAACTTTGACTTTGCTTTGACTTATTTCATCTTGGGCGCATTTCAACCCCTGAGGAGGATAAAAAGCATTGACCACTTTGACTTCTTGGTCTTTTGGGCGCATTTCACACTTGCTACAGGATGGGCGCATTTGGAGGGGGGTGGTGGATATCCAGACTTAGAAATTTTTTCAACCTTCCTGATCTTTCCTTGGGCGCATTCTGACATGCCTTCAGGATAGAAATTGTTGACTTTCTTTGACCACTTGTGCCTTGGGCACATTTTGCCCCTGCTGTAGGATGAACTTCATACTTAGAAAATTTCATGCTTGGCATATGCTTGAAGGCGCATTTCACCATGCCTACTGGATGAAGTTCTAGACTTAGAACTTTTTCATTGTTTTTCGCCAGTATTTCATGCCCTTCTATTTTTAGTAAGTCCTCTCAATTTTGCACCTCTGAAGCTCGGAACGGCTTGAAATTTTGCACATTGCATCCTTATCATCTTGTTGGTCTGTCGGCATTGCCATATTTAGTCACCCTGCTATTTTTAGCCTATTTCTGAAGGTGGTTTACTATAAATAGTAACCTCTTGTTTCTAATAGCTCCATTGTTCCGATTAACTTGAAATTTGAATGAGGTGCTCCTCACCACGTGACCTATCTGTCGACACCAACGCATGCAACTGATTTACTATTTTTAGCCTGTTTCCAATTTGACTTACTATAAATAGTAAGTGCTCCGTTTGACTTGAAATTTTACCAGCAGATAGCCTAAAGGATGCTGATTGCGGTGGTTTACACCGGTTTTCGAAAATTTTGACTTTTTATGCCTCTTTTTGGGTCCCGAAACTGGAAACCCTAATTCACTCTGCATGCGTATCAAAAGATCTTTGTTTGCTCTCGTTTCTGTGGCACTGCGATCAGCTCGTGATTCTGAACTGCTAGGAGGCGGCTGCCAGGACACACCTCCTAAAAATAGCAAGTTCCTTACTGAGTGAGTATCTTTGTTTGCATGTCACACCATCGCGAAGCTCTCGAAAAACCCATCAGGAATCATCCGACATGCAAAAGAAACCCTGACATGCAAACCCTAAAAATGGCCTTGGAAGGTGAATCTGAAAGTTGTCGTCTCGTTTTGCATGTTACATCATCGCGAAGGTCTTGAAAAACCCAGAAGGAATATCGGACATGAAAAAACTGCGTCGAACCTGAAATTGTCACGGAAGGTAGCTAAAATAGTGTTTGTCTTTTGCTCAAATTGTAGTGGCGATATGCTCAATGTAGTGTGGTGAAAACTCAAAAATCTTTACTTTTGTAATTTCACACTTACTAAAAATAGTAAGTACCTTAATGATGAAAATCTGCGAGAGCCTTGAAACACTGACAACAATGTTAAGCTCAATTTTCAATTTATTGACTCTATTCGACCCTGGACTGACCAGAAACGATGAAACCCTAATTTTCAGACTTGGCCAGTTTCATGTTAAAGCTCACTGACGGGCGCAACCCCTTGAAAGCGGTGAAAAGAGCAGAGCGAAGAAACCAAGCCAAAAGACCGAATGGAGCAAAAATTAGGGTCCCCATCTTGAATGGGCGTGCGTGAAAAGGTCACAGGTATCAAAAGGTTCGGTCAACTTCTTGAGGAAAATCGTATCTTCGCCGCCACGAATATCCTGATCTTCAAGGAAGCCATCATGAAATTGATTGACGGTACTTCTCGAAGCTTCACAACGCTATTTGTGATACAAGGCTCACATTGGATAACCTGAAAACGCGATCTTGATAGGTGCAAGAAGGTTCACCATCTGCCATGAGATCGATCACGAATTGACACCATTGTGGATTACACCGTTGGTCCAGATGAGAAGTTTGTGCGGAGACTAGGAGGAAATTTGAAGACTTCCGCGCCCAAGGCAAAGAAACATGAAGCAGCCTCCATTCTCCAGTGTTAGACATTCCGGTGCATCCCTTTATGCATCTTGTAAATATTTCTTTACATTTTGAATGTCTTTTTGTAAATTGTAATTACACCAAGTTCGAAGATGTAATATTTTGAAAACAAATTACACTTTGACTTTGGTCAAAGTTAGGTGAGATCTCCTAAAATCGCTCACCTAACTTTCCTTAATTTCCTCAATCAGTTTCCTATTTTTGCTCATCCCTCTTTCTATATAATGTGAGGGATTTTCATTGTAAACTTATCCTTTAGTATTTTGCAATGAAGTGCTGCCCTTTTTGAAGCAAATTTGTGAAACTTTGCATTCATGCTTTGTGAATGAAATCTGATCAATAAAGAAGAGAATTGCAAACCAAACTTTGCGTTGGATTCGATACTTTTCTGAGTTGATCTTATTTGGTGGTGATTAGCTTGAGAAATCTGAAGGACTCTAAGTGGTTTATGTAAACTTTGTGTTACATTTATTATTTAGATTTGCATTTGTGTTTCTGTTTATCATTCGGTTGAATGATCTACAAGACTTTGTGCTTGTAATCGTTCATGCTCTTGCATATTTCGGTTGAATGATCTACAAGACTTTGTGCTTGTAATTGTTCATGCTCGTTGATACTTTGGTTGGATGATCTACAAGACTTTGCGCTTGTAATTGTTCATGCTGTTCTAAGAATTGCTGCGTCTAAGAAGACTTTGTGCTTCTAACGTAACAAACGATATACTCTGCACAGATCCAACATTGATAAAGCTACGGAACGACTTTGTGCCTTCGTGAGCTTTCCCTTTTACTTTATTTTGTCTATTGTTAATTACTTCTGGTATCTCTACGCTTCGCTTTGACGAGATAGAGGTATTGGTATTACTGCTAGTTGTTAGTTTAAGGTTATCAAGAATTGTGAACTTCCAACGGTGAAGCATTGTAAACATCTTCTCTGAAAAAAGAGAGAAGGATGAATGTAACACACCCCCCCCACTTCGTAAGTTTTGTGTACATTTTGTAATTACTTGTTTGTTTTACTATCGCTTCTATTAGCAGTAAGAAGGGCGCCTCCCCTTTCCGAGAGGAGAGATTTACATCTCACATAGCTGTGGCTGAAGTCCAAGTTGTGTAATCTATCGAAAAGCTGATTACATAATTTTCACCCAACACAGCTAGAGTCTCTAGAACCTGGGGCAGCAACTGTGTAGCCTGTGAAGTACCCTGAAGAATGTTAGAAATATAGAGCCTGAGTTGTCATATTTCAGCCTTGAGGGCTGCCTTGTCTTCTCCATCCTTGAGCACTCTTTCTTGCAGACTCTCGGATACAACTGTGAATAAGCTAACATTCGTGTGCCTGGTGCACTTGCCAAGGTTGGCCTTTACCATCACAAAGTCATCAATATCCACCTCATCTTTGTTCTTGTTTTGAGGAGGTGTAGCCGTCTCCATGACCATTTCACCTTCAGGATTTCTTTCAAAATAAATTTGCTTCTTCGCCTTCTTCTTAGGAGCTTCCTGATAGATAGTGTCAAGGTCGTCAAAATTCACTTGATATGAGGGCCTTCTTCTTTTCCTTCCCATGGAGCTCTCTAACCAAGATGTTGTATCTCTTTTGACTTCCTTGGGAGGTTCGATTGCAACTTCATCATCTTCTTCATCCTCTATATCAATATGGATTGGCGAGGATCTTGGTAAAGGTATAGGTTCTTGTGTCACGGGTTCATCTTCTATCTCCCTCTGAGGTATGGACGCTTCTAGAGGAGCTTTTGGTTCAGCTGTTGGCTGCTCTTGTATGATGATGTTGGAGAAGTCCAACCTTCTTCTTACATTTTTAGTTGTCCTTTTATCCTTGATGCCTTCTTGAGACTGCTTGACACCTTTCCCCTTTGCTTGTGTTTCAGAGGAGGGAAGTGATGAAATAATCCTTGGCGGCGCTGTTGGTGGAATGGACTTCTTCCTTTTGAGTACTAGGAAAACTTTGCTATGCTCAAGAACTTGTTTTGTTTTTTTTTTCCTCTACCGAGAGGGTTTCTTTATTTGTCCAATTGACCTGTGGAAGGGGTTGCTCTTCTATTTGCTTCTGAGAGTACATAGGTAGAAGCACCTCTTCATCATCATCTGATAAACCTTCAATATCCTTTGACAAGTAGTCTTTCATTTGATGAAGAGTCAATAGACTGTAATTACGCCTCTGCACCTCGAACTCATCCCTGCAATTAGCCCAAAAATCTTCGAGAGCGGGTATATGATCATAGTTTCTCTCAGGACGGCCGACGTAGACACCATGAGGGTCATACGATTGTCTCTCGCTGTAAGGCTTGAGATTTAGTACTGCTAACTCATCCCCCATGGACTTAGCTTCTGCTGCTGACCTGCAAGTAAAGATTCCCAACCCAAGTGGAAAATTGAAGGAGGGTTTCTTTCTGTTCCTCAAGATTGTGTGAACATCATGAGCCTGCCTTAGGAATTCCATGAACAACACTTCATCTGATGGATACCTTGGTAGCATAAGTGGAGCACCGGAAAAGCGATAGACTCTAAGATAGGTAAATGTAGGAAACTGTATAAACCAGCTCGCCCAGTCTGCTATTGCTGCCCTTGTAGTAGAGGAAATGCGGACGTGTAGCTCATTATCTAGATCTCGCACTATTAACATCAGGAAAGCCTCGTTCACTCTCTTGTAATGATGCAGTGACTTCGTGAATTCCAACTGAGGATAGTAGTTGTAGACATGTTGTACGCTCAAGGATCCCTCTGTGTTCAACCCTCTAAATTGACCTTGGAAGGCCACTAGGTAGACTAGGTAAGAGATCATGTGGAATTCATGAATCCGGAAATATTCTGTTATCTGTTGATTGAAATATACCGAGCCAAATTTTTTCGTTTTTTCAAATAACAGATTACAAGCAGTGCACTCGTTAAGGTTAGAGAAAGAAACCAAAACGTGCAAGAAAGCAACTCTAACCAGAATGGCGCCAATGATGGCGAGCATTGGTAAGAGGATCTAAAATAAACTGCTTATGCTGGAAAGGGAACTCGACGCCAAGTATGTGCTACCCAATCCAAAGCGGAGTGAGGGGCGACCATATGACAGAGTGAATACAAACAATGCTTGAAAGATAAATGCTGAGAAATGAAACTACTCAACACCCAGAATGTGCTTGCTAACCCGGAATGGGATAGTAGCGACCATAGGGCGGAGATCTCACTATTACAATAACTTGGATTGAAAATGAGAACACAATCTGATTTAAGCAATAAAGAAATAATTGCTAGTACTACTGTCAGTTTTACAAATAAGGAGCCTTTTCCTGCCAATGTCTTATGGAATTAAATGATCAGCATTACATCATAGAAACCCACTTCAATCTTTGAATGGCAATATCATACCACAATGCTTTCATGGACACATGATACAGATTTCTGGTTTTCTGATTACAAATCTGCTCAATTAAGAAATAAACAGCAGTCTATAGAATGGCCAAACTGCTCATAACCTTCACGTATGAACTCCAAATGACTTATAATAAAGTGCAAGATGCTCTAAGATAGATAACGCCTAGGAAAGGACACAAACCCTGACTTAAAATGCAACCATCAATAAATACACAAATCCCAAGAATGCAAAAAGGTACGGCCTTGCTGAAAAAGGCGATTTTCTTTTTAAAAATAATGCATGCACTAAAAATCTAGAAACTGGAGAATCTATTCGCCCTTGCCAAGTACAGAGATTGAGAAGATACCCAGAAGAATATTTTTTGTCTTTTACAAGATATGAATAAATCATGCAATCTGCTGTATAAAATGAAGCTAAATGGCTGCAACACTAAAAATGCCAAAACAGATTTAACTATGCAAAAACTAAACACAATGCACGAGCTAAATGCACTCACAGATACAGAATCACCACTAGATGTTGTCTTTCAAACACGAAGTGATGCCCAATGCTAGGAGGCCTTCATTCCTCGAAGCAGTCCCAGAGCCAATCCGGCAGCATAACAGTATAATTTCCAAAGATGGCCAAAATGATGCACAAGCCTCCTTTTTATAAGTTTCGTTTTGACTTCACGAAACCCTAAAATAAGCTTTTAGGTCAAAATCTCAAATCTCCTCAAGAGGGCGTACTTTCTCTTCAAAGCTCCAGATTTGACATTTTAATTAAATATCAAACTTTGAATTATGCGCCCCTCATAATCTTGCTTTGACTTAGGAAATAATTAAAACATTTCTTAATGAGGGCGCCATCCTCAAGACCCACCTTTTTAAAACAACATTAAGTCATTAAGTCTAAGCCAAGGGGTCAACATTAAAATATAACATTTAAACGTGACTTTTTAATTTAAATGACTTAACTTATTTCTCCGAGAGTGCCCTGAAGCCAATACTGATGAAGTCAACTGATCAATCTGAAGCCGGGAGTCAACCAACTTGAGCTCATCTGGAAAGCTGCCACAAATAGAATTTACTAAAAATAGTAAATTCCAAAAAGTACTTTGAATGCTGAGACGAACATACCACTGCGAAGCCCTCTGAAAACCCAGAAGGAATCCGCCATTAAAACAACCATCTCAGAGCAAAGACCTCAAAATTAGGAAACCCTAATTTTAACTTCCGCCTACCCTTCGGGTTCCCAAAGAAAGGCTAACGGTCATTGAAAATGTCAGGCTTGGAAAGGGGACATTACATTGATGAAGGCTATCACTGATCAAAGCCGCCCAATCATAGAACTTAGTCTTTTTCATGATGTGTGGTATCACGTAGAAAATCCAAGGTTGAAACTGTGTAGCATCTTCTTGTCCTGTGATCCTGTTCAACAAAGTAATCATGATAGCAATCTTGTCCTTGAAGTCTCCTCACCCGACGATCTTAGGCAAATTCTTATGCTTTTGCTTCATCCACTTTTGGGAAATCTTCTTGCTGTACTTGTCCTTGTTCATACCCCATATTCTCTCACATTCTTCTTTTGAGATAGTCACGCTGTCAACCAATGGTGGAATTGAGAAGCATTTCTCAATCATGTCAGGTTTCAAACTTCAAATCAATCTGCCATCTACTGAAAGGATCTCCCTTGTTGCCGGATTGTTATGCTTAATGCAAGCGATTACGAATTCAAGACTCTGCACAGAAATACAAATGGAAGCTGCTGCAAGGAGTCCTGAATGACCTAAGTTTCTAGCTGTGCTATAACGAACACACTTGTACGATAAATTTAAAACCTTAAAAATTCAGTCACAAAAGTAAGAGCAATATTATAATTATAAAATTTTTCCTTTCAATAACATAAACAAGATACATCTTTTTGCAACTTTTAACTATTTCATTCCAAATGAAATTACAAAGTAAGAAGAGTAATATACATACATTGCCCGTAGGCTTTTGGCACCAATAGAAGTAAGAAGGTCCAGGAATTCGTCCTGTCAAGTCTTGGATCATCAGTCGGGTACTGAGGAGGAGAAACATCACTCGGGCGCTTTTCCGCCATCCACGGACTTATAATGCGGTCCCCCGCACGATCATTTTGCAATGAACGGCCCTCCCTTCGAAGAAGAAATTGGTTGGGTAACCTTTAATGACTACCAACTGGACATAGTGCTGTGATCCTACAAAACTAGCTTTCGTGCAACCGGAAATTCTCAAACTAGGATGTATTTCGGGATCACGATGAACTGACAGTGTGGTACTACACCTAAATGGTTCCTTACACTACTTTGGCCAAAGTGTTTACGTTCAATCAAGAACATAGGTCATATGCCACATTCACTAGCCAGGTTCAACTTGCCTTGAGGCTATCTTATTCTACGCGTAGGCTGGTCTATCGGGGTAATCCGTACCCTAGACTTCCTACAACAATCTAACCACTGGAATGACGAACATTTTAACAAGATCTTACAACTAACGCCTTTATTCAGGATATTCTCATCCTAGGGATACAATAACTTGACTTAGTTATTTAGTATCTAGTTGTAGCTTGTAACTTATATAATGCTCATGATACGTTCCTATTTTAGTAACTAAATTATAAGTATATACTCCGTATATGAAGTCTTATCAATTTATGTGGTTTCCAGTTCTTTGACAAGTGTAAACCGTACACTAATGAAAACAGAAACTAATCAAAGATTACATGCATTAAACATTCTATTTAACTCATGCCAACAGTCTTTTCTTCTTTCTTATTCATTCCAATGCAACCAGTTTCCAGACACCTTTCTTTCCAGTCAAGAATATGATTCTGAATTATATCAGTTTACTAGAATATTAGAAAGCATGTAAAAGCAAGAAATAGTAAAGCTTTCCAGATGTTTGAAAGAGTAACTCCTTCCCTTGCCTTCACCAAATACTTTCAGCTAACTCTGTAACAAATTCTCAGCACAGCAATTTGACAATTCTATTCTGCTGTTCTCAACTAAGAGACTGTTTCTTTCCACTCAACCAAATAGTTTTCTTAACAGGAAATAACTAAAAGCTTTCTTACTTAATGGCGAATTCTCTCTCAGCTGTAAAATGCTCTAAACAATATGAAAATCTTGATTGTGAATTCATGAGTTTTATGAATGACATTCGTAGGTATTTATAGGGTTGCCATTTGAACTGTTTCCTCTTTCTATGGCGCCAGTACTGCCAACAAGACTTGGAATGATTCAAAGTAAAAATGTGTTGCATAATGGCAAGGGTTTCGACCTCCCTTATTGACAGCATTGACGTTTATTTCAATTCGAAATTGCTTAGTTCATAAAATCGTGACAGCTCTTGATTCAGGCGCGTTTTTACTGCTAGGTTAATTGACAAGTTTAATCTAAGACTTTTTCTTAGCTCCAATGGCGTCCACCTCTTATTTTATTTGCCAAGCATGAGTCCAGTCGGCCATTTTCAGACGTTTGGCCCTATTCACGCGAATTTCCTGCGCGTTTTTCTTTTCTTCCGCCATTTTCACGGCTTGGCTTTTATTTCGACTTTTTACCATTTTAATAAAGTTCAATACATTTATCTGATGCATTTTGGCAACGGTTTAAAGTATAAAAATGAAGCCAAATAATTCGATTCAATGAAGAATTTCCATTTTAGAGAAAATCGCGATTTTATTCCCTTCATCGATTTAGTCTCATTTATCTATGGAATAATTAATAAAATGTTTTTTTACATCTCATTCTGATTTTCAAAACTTTTATTTTAATACATTTATATATATATTCTATTTTATTAAAATATTTATATAATATAGTTTTTAATTTGTATAATTACTTAAATTAGTAATTTAAATAATATCGTATACATTTATAAAAACTATATTATATTTATATTTCAATTTAATATTAAATATATATAAATATACTTATCTTTATACCTATACATATATATACATCTACATTATACGTCCATATACTGTGAACCAGTCAATACTATACGTACTCATGTATATGTCTATATATGTGTATGTATAAATTCCGAGGCAATATATTATCAATATAAATATTCACTCTTCAGTTAGTTGTAGGTACGTATACTTTTATATATATTTACATTTATACTATACGTATAAGTATTCATAAATACACTTATATCGTCGCACACGTATGGCATATCCATTTGCCCAATACGTTGTATCGACATGAATGTACTTATGGGTACTTGTACATATCGTATGTATATATACAAATACACATATCCACCTCTAACAAGAAATATTACTCATAAGATTATACTGGCAAGCATCACTTATTTACATATTCAGAAGAAGACACGACTCCCAATGATACTAGACAAGCCTACGGATGACTTACCTTTAACCAGAATAATGACTTAGCTTACTCAGTTCTATGGTTTGTGTGTGTATGTCCAATTGGTATCCATTACTGTTTACCCGACCAAGTTCTTCCCCGAGTGATATCTCTCCTCTGCCTGGAGGTACGAACTTGTTTCCTGCACATCATGACATGCCAACGGAAGTCATTTGCTCAAAACCAAGGTAATATACATAAAGCATCGTAGAAAGTTAGAACAACATTATTCCATAATTTAATATGCTAATTTCATTCAAGAATTACATCAACAGGTATATCAGATAATGAGACAATCATTAGGACACATTCAATTGATCACAAGAACAATTTGTTTTATTCAACAGAAAGATTCAAACATTTACAATATACTTCCTATGCAGTAGTAGCTATACAATCGGGATGTAACATACTTCCCCCCTTAGGAATCATCGTCCCCGATGAACTAAGGTATTATTCAGAAAGCATAAAAACTTGAATCTACATTTATTCTACAGTCTTGAAAGTTTCAAGAATGTTTGATTGGCGTAATCTGGACATCAGCTTGTCCATCACCCATGGTAACGTGTTTCCTCTGCTGAAACATGGCCTTTTGAGTAGGCAGTGAATTGCCATGCTGGGTACCAAAAGTTTTGTTGGGGCATTCATTTGCATAATGATTACCTCTACAAATAAAGCATCTTGCTCTTGGTCCTCTTTTCTCTGTGATTTCCCCAATCTTATTATCACCTTCACTAGCATTTCTAGTGTCATTATACCTGGAGTTGTCTCTTTTCCAATCTCTTCTGAATTCCTTCTCATTGAAGCGAGATCTCTTCCCCTTTTTCCTTGCTGCATCTTGCGCAAATTCTTCCTTGTTGGGGGCAATCTTGTCGGGAACTTCAATTTCCTTCTTTTGTTCTTCTCCTTCATACTGATTGGAGTCTGCCTTAAGCTTCTGCTCCCGCTTAATGGCTTTTTCATACATAAGATCCATTGTGGTCGGTCCATGCATATTGACTTCACCTCCAATATTTTTGTTCAGTCCCAAGATGAATTTCCTGATCCGGAATCGTTCATCTTTATGATAGATAGGAACATATCGCAGAAGCCGAGTGAACTTCTCCCAGTACTCATTGACTGACATGGTCCCTTGCCTCAATTCTTGGAAGTCAGAGAGTTTTTGGTCATAATAGAGTTGTGGCAACCACCGCTTGCGGAAAATTTCAACAAACTCTTCCCAAGTCAACTTCCAGGAATTTATATCTAATTCTAGTTTCTTGTTCTCCCACCAATTGGAGGCTTCTCCTGCTAACTGATAAGCACCCCAAGCTTCTTTAGTAACTTCGTCATAATTTCTTATGTCAAAGTACTTTTCCATTTGTACTAACCACACTTCAGCTTCATCACCTTCGGCACTTCCATCAAATTTTGGAGGATATACTTTCTTCATATCCTTTGTTAACTTAGTGGACACTTGTTTCTTCTTCTTCTCAATAGACGGAGTTGAAGATTTCTCCTTCTCGCGGTTATGATTAATGCCTTCTCCATGCGAAGAACTTTCCTCTTCATTATTGGTGACAGGTATCTCAACTGCTTTTTCCTTTTCAAGATTGGACAATCTCGCCAGAATCTGTTCCAGCTTTGCTTCTATTCCTGTTGGTTCTTGTTCCTTTTCATGACTTGTTCCAGGAATATTTCTCGTCCTCTCATACACTTTCACCATGATTTAAAAGTTTACTTTAACCTGAATGTTTAATACAAGTTAGCCTAATTATACTTTTAACTATCTTTTGGAAAACATAAAAGCATACATTCACAAGATTTTCATTCAAGTTTTGGTTTACCACTTTTGCTCATTGACTATAATATTTTGTACATTCGCTCATCTGAATGTTTCAAGTATGATCATGGTTTATGCAATTGTTTGCTAAACTGAAATACCTTTTCAGGATTATAAGCAACTACTTGTTCATAAATCAAAATCCTGTAAATCAAGTTTTTCAAAAACGTTGTTTTACTTTGATGAGTCTATCCACTTAGAACATTATGTTAGTTCTACTAACATAATCAGATTGATCTGTATTATGTTCTATAATTTTCCTCTAGAATCTAAAGAGAGTATGTATGTGCTACCAATGAAGACATCCAATCTTCATTTCTTGGTATCCCGGACATTACCTTGCTACATTCCATGCAGCTTCTTACTCTATCTTTTTCCTAGGTTATAGTGGTTTCTTATCTGACAATTTTTCGTTGTCGCTTCGATATCTTAACTTCGACATTAATTCCTTGTTTCATTCTCAAATTCTCATAGGCTCAAGCTGTTCTATACCAAATCCAAAATTTTTTGACTCTTAATAGCTATAGTTTGCAAGTACGAAAGGCTATCACATTCCTTCTCATTCCTTGGAGTCATAAAACTATTTTGTTGGATAAAGGTACAACTTGGTTATTCATCCTAACCTTTTTGCCTAACTTAATTGCATATGCTTCTGCAATTCTAGGTGATATTTATTGGTTTAGGATTTCCTTTTCTAGGGTTAACTCTTAACTCATTCCAATTTTCATAAGTTACTAAGGATCTCATTTTTCCTTTTCACTTCTTTAAGTTCTTTTCTCTTGTCTTTGCAGCACAAGAACTTTTCAACCATTATCTTCTGATAAGGTTTACGCATTGTTGCGTAATGAGCTCATAGGTTTCAGTGCAGAACCTGGTAGCTCTGATACCACATGTAATGAACACACTTGTACGATAAATTTAAAACCTTAAAAATTCAGTCACAAAAGTAAGAGCAATATCATAATGATAAAATTTTTCCTTTCAATAACATAAACAAGATACATCTTTTTGCAAATTTTAACTATTTCATTCCAAATGAAATTACAAAGTAAGAAGAGTAATATACATACATAGCCCGTAGGCTTTTGGCACCAATAGAAGTAAGAAGGTCCAGGAATTCGTCCTGTCAAGTCTTGGATCATCAGTCGGGTACTGAGGAGGAGAAACATCACTCGGGCGCTTTTCCGCCATCCACGGACTTATAATGCGGTCCCCCGCACGATCATTTTGCAATGAACGGCTCTCCCTTCGAAGAAGAGATTGGTTGGGTAACCTTTAATGACTACCAACTGGACATAGTGCTGTGATCCTACAAAACTAGCTTTCGTGCAACCGACAATTCTCAAACTAGGATGTATTTTGGGATCACAGTGAACTGACAGTGTCGTACTACACCTAAATGGTTCCTTACACTACTTTGGCCAAAGTGTTTACGTTCAATCAAGAACATAGGTCATATGCCACATTCACTAGCCAGGTTCAACTTGCCTTGAGGCTATCTTATTCTACGCGTAGGCTGGTCTATCGGGGTAATCCGTACCCTAGACTTCCTACAACAATCTAACCACTGGAATGACGAACATTTTAACAAGATCTTACAACTAACGCCTTTATTCAGGATATTCTCATCCTAGGGATACAATAACTTGACTTAGTTATTTAGTATCTAGTTGTAGCTTGTAACTTATATAATGCTCATGATACGTTCCTATTTTAGTAACTAAATTATAAGTATATACTCCGTATATGAAGTCTTATCAATTTATGTGGTTTCCAGTTCTTTGACAAGTGTAAACCGTACACTAATGAAAACAGAAACTAATAAAAGATTACATGCATTAAACATTCTATTTAACTCATGCTAACAGTCTTTTCTTCTTTCTTATTCATTCCAATGCAACCAGTTTCCAGACACCTTTCTTTCCAGTCAAGAATATGATTCTGAATTATATCAGTTTACTAGAATATTAGAAAGCATGTAAAAGCAAATAGCATGCGGTAAAGCTGTATGTTTGAAAGAGTAACCCTTCCCTTGCCTTCACCAAATACTTTCAGCTAACTCGTAACAAATTCTCAGCACAACAATTTGACAATTCTATTCTGCTGTTCTCAACTCAGAGACTGTTTCTTTCAACTCAACCAAATAGTTTTCTTAACAGGAAATAACTAAAAGCTTTCTTACTTAATGGCGAATTCTCTCTCAGCTGTAAAATGCTCTAAACAAACAATATGAAAATCTTGATTGTGAATTCGTGAGTTTTATGAATGACATTGCAGGTATTTATAGGGTTGCCATTTGAACTGTTTCCTCTTTCTATGGCGCCAGTACTGCCAACAAGACTTGGAATGATTCAAAGTAAAAACGTGTTGCATAATGGCAAGGGTTTCGACCTTTATTGACAGCATTGACGTTTATCCAATTCGATTTGCTTAGTTCTTAAAAACGTGACAGCTCTTGATTCAGCGCGTTTTTACTGCTAGGTTAAATTGACAAGTTTAATCTAAGACTTTTTCTTAGCTCCAATGGCGTCCACATCTCATTTCATTTGCCAAGCATGAGTTCAGTTGGCCATTTTCAGACGTTGGCCCTAATCGCGCGTTTTTCCTTCCTTCCGCCATTTTCACGGCTTGCTTTAATTTCGAATTTTTATTCCATTTTAATAAAGTTCAATACATTTATGATGCATTTTGGCAACGATTTAAAGTATAAAAATGAAGCCAAATAATTCGATTCAATGAAGAATTTCCATTTTAGAGAAAATCGCGATTTTATTCCCTTCATCGATTTAGTCTCATTTATCTATGGAATAATTAATAAAATGTTTTTTACATCTCATTCTGATTTTCAAAACTTTTATTTTAATACATTTATATATATATTCTATTTTATTAAAATATTTATATAATATAGTTTTTAATTTGTATAATTATTTAAATTAGTAATTTAAATAATATCGTATACATTTATAAAAACTATATTATATTTATATTTCAATTTAATATTAAATATATATAAATATACTTATCTTTATACCTATACATATATATACATCTACATTATACGTCCATATACTGTGAACCAGTCAATACTATACGTACTCATGTATATGTCTATATATGTGTATGTATAAATTCCGAGGCAATATATTATCAATATAAATATTCACTCTTCAGTTAGTTGTAGGTACGTATACTTTTATATATATTTACATTTATACTATACGTATAAGTATTCATAAATACACTTATATCGACGCACACGTATGGCATATCCATCTGCCCAATACGTTGTATCGACATGAATGTACTTATGGGTACTTGTACATATCGTATGTATATATACAAATACACATATCCACCTCTAACAAGAAATATTACTCATAAGATTATACTGGCAAGCATCACTTATATACATATTCAGAAGAAGACACGACTCCCAATGATACTAGACAAGCCTACGGATGACTTACCTTTAACCAAAATAATGACTTAGCTTACTCAGTTCTATGGTTTGTGTGTGTATGTCCAATTGGTATCCATTACTGTTTACCCGACCAAGTTCTTCCCCGAGTGATATCTCTCCTCTGCTTGGAGGTATGAACCTGTTTCCTGCACATCATGACATGCCAACGGAAGTCATTTGCTCAAAACCAAGGTAATATACATAAAGCATCGTAGAAAGTTAGAACAACATTATTCCATAACTTAATTTGCTAATTTCATTCAAGAATTACATCAACAGGTATATCAGATAATGAGACAATCATTAGGACACATTCAATTGATCACAAGAACAATTTGTTTTATTCAACAAAAGATTCAAACATTTACAATATACTTCCCATGCAAAAGAGTAGCTATACAATCTGGATGTAACATGTGTCGACCCTTGCATTCTCCAAAGTGCGATCAAAGATCAGCTTGATGTGATGCAAGTCAGTCTCTGCTGTTTTGATATAATTGTGATAAAGCACTGTCTTGACCTTGAAATTGTTGGGAGTGTATTCCATTCTGAAAAACTTGAAGATTGCCTGTGAACTCGCCTATGTTCTGACAAATTCTGCACACTTTCTAAAAATAGAATGCTACTTTTTTTCTTCAAACGGACAAAATTTTTGATTTTTTTTTGAGATATGGATTTTGCCTATAATTTCTTTTGTAAGGCAAACCTGTGATCAACCGCTATTTTTAAATTTTGAATTTATACTAAAAGCAGCAAACCCTAATTTCTTCAATTTTTCATGAAAAAAGCTGGCACATGGGTTTTGTTTAGAAGCACTTTAGAAATGAACCCAATTGATCAGATTTGCAAAATAATGAATGCTGATCGAAAAAGCAACCAACTCTAGAATTCCAAAAAAAGTTGTGATATGGGTTTTCTTCAGAAGACTGTTTTGGAAGGACCCAGATGATCAAAATCTACAAACCCTGAAGATTTCCCTGACATGCAAGAAAAAGCAACTGCAACCCCGTACTTGGTAAAATTTCGTAAGAATGAGAGACCCAGGCTGACTGAGATGAGAAGAACTAACTGAGTTTTAATGAAACTATTTAACTTAGATATATGAGGGGTTGATAATAGAGCCACTCCCAAACCCTAAAAACCTCTGTTCATTGAACCTGGACGTCCATCTTTCATCTCACAAACTTGAAAACTTTTAAAATCTTGAAAATTTTACTAAGGCATGGGAAGTTGGGCGCCCTTCTTGGCTAAGGGTGCCCACTTCAAGCAGTGTTAGTCATTTTTTTGATATTTTCAACTTTTCACAACTTTAACCCCCTTCTTGGACCTCGATTTCCGGCTTGCAGACTAATCTGATGAGAGAGTTGAACGATTCATCGCAGAGCCTGACCTGTTTTGAGAAGATTGTTCTGGAGGCGTCTCTGGCTAAAAACTTCATTTCGACCTTCAAATTGATGGGAGCCTATTTCCTCCAGGGGCGCCCATTTTGTCTAGAGTTAGCCATTTTTATGATTTTCAATTTCTTCATTAACTCCTCTTCCATAGATGATCTTGTCGAATCAGGTGATCCGGGCATCGGATTGACTGATGGTTATGCTCGTTGCGAAGCTGAGGAGATATTAAGAGGGGTCTCCTGGGAGAAACTTCATCAAACAGTTAAATTTGGGCCTTCAAAAGCTTGGGCGCCCCCGGCAAGCTGGGGCGCCCAAATTCAACAGAGTTGAAATATTTTCTACTTTCTCATGTTTGCTTTTGAATCTCAATTCTTAGCTCTCATCAAACCCTCTATTCAGCCTCTCGTATGTGGCGACTGCAAACTCCAATTGACGTGCTGGATATCTCATTGGAGAGCCTGATCAACTCTGAATAAATCACGTTAGAGCTACATCTGCAAATTCATCTGTTTAGGCCCTTGAAAACTTGGGCACCTCTTCTCTCCTGGGGCGCCCATGACAAGCAGTGTTAGAATATTTTCACAATTTTCACCCTCTTTCTTCGTTCTTCGTGCTTGTTCACCAACTCGCCTTATGTTCAATGCTTGAGTGTTGAATTTGACGCTTGGCAGCTGTCTGACCTCCATGGATGACCCTGGAGCTCCTGATATGCTTATGAAAAAGCAGAATAGACCCACTAGGGCAAAACTGATTATTTTGAGATTTTGACTATACGAGCCTGATATGGAAGTATTTTGAGCCAATCAAAATCAGTTTGGACCCTATCGGACCAACTTTGTATTTTTAGAAAGTTTTGCCAATATTCGTTTCGAAAGAAACCCAAAAAACCCAAAAAAACTTACTATTTTTAGAAAGTTTCTAAAAATAGCAGTTTTCCTAAAAAGTAGGGATGAAAAATTGAGATATGGGTTTTGTAGATTAGGTTGCTCTGAGCAGACCCCAGATCGTCAGATTTTGAAAATTTTACGTCTTAATCCCTCATGCAAGACATGCACATCGAAATTTTGACCTTTTTGACTGATTTAACAAGACTTTTACTCAATTCTTCAAAATGTCTAAGTGTAACAAAAATTTTAATTTTGGGGTACAAGATGTAGGAAACATTCTTGATGTACACCGTGAGGAATCTTGATCGAGAGTTACATGTGCGTGTTTCAGCAGAAGCTAGATCGGCAATGGTAGAATGGGAAAATTGGTTCATCTAGTTTCCTACTTTTACCTACATCCGCGTGTATGGATACTCAGGTCATCCAGCCATGTTAACCCGTTATCCCTGAGATAAGGTGGTGTTCATGGAATTTCTACGATAGTTGTACAAGGTCCACTCCTATTTGCGCAACAAACATAAGCCGGCTGCCACTTTTCCATTACAAATGGGGATTTATAGGTGCAAGTCAGCAGTTGACACCAAGGCTATGAGCCATGAGATGGTGAGACTTAACCTTAAGTATCTCGTCGAAAAACGCTAATATGACCCTTGGGGTCACTTTCCAGCATTCCTTGGCGGTCGTTCTTCACACAAGCCTTCTATGGAAGACTATTCGTTCAACTGTGAGGATGAGTTCGAGGTGCGAAGGTGTAGCTACAACAGGTTCACCCTTTCACAAATTGCTGATTTTATGTCAGAGGATGTGGAAGGGTTATCCGATGATGATGGGGATGTCAGGCTTCCTTAATTCTTCAAAGATCAAGTCGACACACAGCCGCTTCCAGCTCTTGATTGGTACGCCAAAGAATGCACATCTGTGAAGGAAAGAACAAGAAAAGTTGTTATAAATAACATACTTTACTTGGATAGAAAGAGGATGAGGAAGGCATACATGCCAAACACAGAGCCACCACCAGTGGTCACTTCACTGCTTTCCACGGAAAAATCAAAACCCAGACAGAAGACATGGAGTAATCCTCCTAAAGGAAGCAGGATGTCAGGAAGTACAAAGGGAAAAGCACCAGTTGCTGATTTGGACCAGCAAGAACATCATATGGAGATAGCCACAAATACAGTAGAGAACATGCCAGAAACAAAGTTAGAGCCTCCCATGCCATTTCCAATACCACAACAATCTCTGGTTCGCATCGACTTGGAGCCAAACTCGCCACCACACTCGCCACCACGTAGCAATGCTTCAACACATTCTCACTCATTAGGAGTTCCTATAACTAGCACTGATGCCTTCCATCGAGATTAGTCGAGATCCGTCTTGGCTTGAGAATCTCCTAGGTAGGAAGAGGAGGCAACCCTCTTATCAACTGGATTTTGCAGATTTTGATCCTGTCTGTCAAGGCACGCCAAATAGAAAGTGTAAGAAGCAAGTTCATGTAGAAAGGAATGCTGACAAAGAGATTATAATTGAGACCGCTGCACCACCAGAGGATAAAAACTTGAATGAGGTAGAAGTTGATGACTTCAGCTTGATAAAGGTCAACCTTGGTAAAAGCACACGCCAAGCAGATGTGGACTTCGTCGAAGTTGCAATGGAAAGAATAAAGGAGAGAGTGATAAAGGATGGTGAAGATAAAGTAGCCCTCAAGGCTGAAAACCAACAGCTTCGCCAGTATATCTCCAACCTTATGCACAACACTGAAAATGTCACCGCCTTGCTCTTGTAGATGTTAGAGTTACTAGCAGAACAAAATCAGCTAAGTCAACTGGTTGTATATGGGAAGCGCTTGAAAGACTGGGAAGAAGAATTCATCACAAGGGACCACTTCATACTTTCAAAATTGTACCAGTTGAGGTACAACGCCCAAGAACTTCGCCTACAGATTTAGGATTCGGAGCAGGACTTAGTGGTAGAAAAACCACGGAATGAGATCGTGGTCTCTCACCTAAGGACGACATATGATTCAGTAACTGCAGAAGAGGATAAGGAAGTGATTTTTACGTGGAGAGAACAATTAATCTTCAAGGTAAAAGTACATGAAACAATTTCTGTAGAGTTGACCGAGACCGGAGAAAAGGTGGCGAGTGCTATCAAGTTCGTAAGAACTTTCGTATCATAAGTCTCTTGCCAATATTAGTGTGAGGATGGTGAATACATCGAGCTCGCCAACGTGCAGTTGGAGTTTCAGAGACTCATTCATGGTATTTTCAGTGGTGATTCAGTTGACTGTAAGTTGGATCAACTTGCAGTCATGCCAGCATTATTTAATGAGGCGACCAAGAGTGGAAAAGAACTATAGAGTCATATCACAGACAGTGAAGAGATGCTGAGGAGACATCGAGTACTGCAAAGAAGTATCCGTGCTCCAGATGGTGATATAATCAACGACCTCGTAGAGGAGTTAATTGCCCGAGATCACGACCAGTGAACTACAAATCAGGGCATCCCACCTTTTTTAGGATAGACATTAGACACAGTAGTTAACTGGATGCTTCTTTCCAAGTTAACTCATTGTCCCACATATCATTGCATGTCTATTTTGGAGATACCTATTTACATATGGAGTTTTCAGTTTCAGTTAACTGATGTTAGTTATCAATTGACTCTCATATCAATAAGGACTTGTGTGTTGCATAGTCTAATTAGTTTAGTTTAGAATCAATTAACTGAGGTAGTTTTTCTAGTTAACTGTTAAGTTGCATACATTTAGGTTCAAGAATAAATCTTGCATGCTTGCAAGACTAAATGTTAACTCAAGGAGATTTTAGGGTTCCTTACTCCTTTGAGGTTCTATAAATAAGAGCACCCTTGCTCATTTGTATTTTAACTTTTGCTGTGATAGCCCACCTTGTCGTGCAAGAGCCTGGATGAAGTCAACATAGAGAAGAATCTAGAAGCAGAGATCGTCGTTGAAGTTGCTACACCACCTGAGGGCAAGAGCCTGGATGAAGTCAATGTTTGTGATTTCACCTTCGTGAAAGCTAATCTTGGTAGGAGCACTCGACTTGTGGACGTGAACCTCTTTAAGGTTGCTGCAAGTAATCTAGAAGAGCGCGTCATGAAAGACGAAGAAGATAAGGCGGCTCTCAAGGCTAAAATCAAGCAACTCCGACAGTACATCTCGGATCTTATTCAAGGAAACTCGAGCAGAGCACCTATTCATCCACAGCTTCAAGGGACACTTGTAGAACAACAGAAGTTGGAGCGATTAGTCAATCGAGGAAAGCTCTTGGACAATTGTGTTGAAGATTTCATTGTTGCAGGCCGATACCTTCTCACCGAGTTATATTAGTTGAGGTATAAGGCGTATGATCTTCGTCAGGGGATCCATTAGCTTGAACTAACTGTAGCTGAGGGAAAGCCAAAGGATTTGATACTCATATCTCAGTTGGAAGTTGCATATGATACCATTGTAGCAGATGAGGATAAAAGGAAGGTTTTCACTTGGAGAGAACAACATCTCTTCAAAGTGGAAACATATGTGAGAATCTCTACAAGGATGGATGCGCTCAAAGAGGATGTTGCCAGAGCTTTTAAACTCATCGGTGGGTTTATCACTTGGATCTCGTGCCACTATCTTCATGAGGATGGTACAAATTCCGAGCTTGATGCAGTACATAACGAGTTTGAGAAGCTGGTTCATGATAGTCTTGAAGGAGATCCTATGGTGTCTAACTTGGATCGCTTTGTTGTACCCAAACCAAACTTTTTGCTTCATCAAGGCATTTTGTATTTAAAAGTCTAAATCTTGTTAAAATGTTGTAAAACACAGTTTTGGGCAATATCAAGCATGGAGTTTTTGTCAATAGTTTGTCAGTCAAAGTCAGTTTTATTGAACAGAACTTGAAGCAGAGGCTCAGAATAGAGTTTTCACGATGGAGGAGCATCTCACGACGACATTTTACATTGCACACGGTCATTTCAGTGATCGAGACATAGTTTTCAGTGATCAATTTATGAAGATTTTTCAAAGGAAAACTCAGAAAGTGCAAGTATAGCCCAAGGGCGCCCAGCTTGATGAAGGTCAAGATCTTGTTTAAAATGTTCAAGCATCCAGTCAATCTCTTCAGAATTAGTCTGGCTATCCGTTGAGCTATCCAGCGAAGCTTTTCGAGACCTGCAGCTCCGACAAATAACGACAGAAGTTGAAATTCCTAAATTGCCAGATGTAAGAAACTTGTCTTTTTCAGGCAAAAGCGCGCCTCTAGCCTGAGGGCGCCCATCTTGAAGAGGGGGTAAATTTTGGCATTTTCAAAGACGGATAAAATCAGTCTGTTCTCAACTAGTCTGCTTATCCAACGAGATGTCAAACGTAGTCATTCGAGTTTCAGAACTCCGGTGGCAGTCATCCAAAGATCAGCTTAAAATGGAGTTTTCATGTTTCTGAGCTTCTCCGTTTGTTCCCAGTGCAAGTACAGGCTAGGGGCGCTGGTTTAAAGGACCCTCTAGATGGTGAAATTTGCAGACAGAGTCTTCCTAACATCAGTAATACTCTAGCCTAGCTCCGCAATGCATCATCCAGCTTGTCGATCCGACGTTCCAGGTGATCGTGGCAGTGATTCTACCAAGCACGTAATTTCACGGGCGGACCAACAAACGATTTTCAGTGTATTTTCACAGGCCAGAGGCGCCTAGCCTTTAGGCCTGTCAGATGAGCCCGTTCACGTTCGAAGTCTTCACGGTTGTTGAGCGTAATCATTTTATCTATCCAACGAGCGTAGCCGTCAGCCTTCGGGATTTGGCAGTCGCTCGTACGTTCGAGGTCTTTAGTGTAATACTGCAAAGTGAAGATATCCGGAAAATGGCTAAGTCTGGAGCGGTAATTTTAAATAAAATACGCACTAGAGTTTTTGAGGTCTTAGAAGCAGTTTTCTTGCTTCGTCACCTCCAGAGATTTCTCTTGTGGGCCCTTCCGGTTGTCCGTTAAAACAGATAGTGCTTGAATCGGGTCATCCCAGCTCCAGATACCAGACGTCAAAGTAGGGTACTTGGACGAAAGTTCAACTTTCGTCAAAATGACACCAGTGCAACCAAGAGCCAGGGGCGCTTTTACTTTTGAGGCCCTTAACACAGTTTTCAGGTGTCATATGTGCAGTCGTTGGATGCAAAATGTCTCCAGGCACGCAGTGAGCTTCGTTGCTTGTCAACAGGGTTCACCGTTCACCGTCGGCAGCCGTTTGAAGCGTCAGATGGCAGTTTGGAAAATGGCTGTCTGGAACCCGTAAAAGCAATTTAATCAGGGGCGCCTAATTTTTCAAGGGGTTAAACGATGGATTTTGCAGTAGTGTCTCCCAGCAGACATTTCTTCCTTGTTCAGTAGGCTTTTCGATGAATTCTTCAGATCAGTCTCAGCATCACCCGGTCATTCGGAAATCAGTGTCGAAGTTGGCCAGTCGTGACAGTGCTGTCAGCTATTAAATAGGGAGTTAATAAAAAGTGAAGTATCTTGAGCAAATGGACGCCTATATGCTCAAGAGATGACTTTTCAGAATCGTTGAAGTCTGACGATGAATCTCACAGCTTCAACAAAATTGTCAACTGAAGTTCAGAATATTTGCAAATTTTGCATAAGATGGCGATTTTCTATTTTTGGCACTTTTGCATGATAATAAATATTTTATTATTATTTTCAAATTTGAACTTCCAGTCAGTGGCAGTGGAACTGAAAGGCAGCCAATCAGAGGACTTCTATTCTTGTTAGGGTTTTGAGTTCTTGCAGTTATCAAATTGGTGCGAATTTCTTCTTATTTAACATGGCGCAATCTTCATTATTGTTCACAAAGCTTTCAAGAGAAATTCGATTTTCATTAAGTGAAATTTGTATTTTTCAAAAGCAAAGTTTATATTTTTCAAAGGGAAATCGAAGTTTATTAATTTCAAAGCAAACTTCAAAGATAAATTCGTATTTCTTCAGAAGAGAAGGCGCATATCTTCAAAGCAAATTCATCCAAAACAATTCGCAAATTCCTCAAAGGCGTTTTCCTTAAATCAATAAAATTCGCAAGTTCTCCAGAGATTCAAAGGCGGATTTCATATTCAAAGGCGTATTCAATTTTCAAAGAAATTCGCAAATCCTTCAGAGATCAAAAGGCGAATTATCAAATTTCATATTCAAAGGCGAATCCTCAAATTCAATATAAATTCGTATTTTCTTCAAAGGAAATTCGAATTTCTTCATAAACCAAAGCCGCAAGTTTCAAGAAGATAAATTCGTGGTTTTTCTAAACAAGGCGAATTCTTCCAGTTCAAAGGAAAAATCTACATCAATTTCCAGAGGCGATTTTACTTAACAAATCTTTTTGCAAGATAAAATTCACAATTGTCAGCAATTTCAAGAAATCTTGGGCGATTTTCACAAGAGAAGAAGCATCATAAAAACGTCTTTTTCATCCTTCAATCTCAGATTTCTCTCAGAATACAAATTGCATGTTCCTGAAATTGGCGAATTCTACAAGACTCAGTATCTGGATCATTCTCATATAATTTCCTCGAGTTGAAATTGTGCGTTTGATTTTTCACGAATTTTTAACATTAGAACGTTCGTTCTTGAGTTACTAATTTTCTCAAGTGAAAAATCTTTGTACAATCTGTTGGTTGGAAATTTTGTATTCTCGTGAAAGCGTACAAAATTGAGATTTCAACCACAGCACGTGAGTTTGAACTCTCCTAATTAAGGGAAGGCTCCCCCTTTAACTAAATAAAACTAAATGGATAGGACAGCAATCGTTCCTCTTGTTTCAGGAAAGATTACGCTCTTCTCTCTTCACAGAAAAGACACAGTAGATGTTACTAAAACTTATTACAACAGCTATGCAGTGAAATTAAGAGAGAGGAAATAAAGTTTCCTGAAAGCACAAAGACTTCCGTTATTTCCTCCGGGACGGGAAAACAATTCGATAAGCACAAAGTCTTGAAGAATGAAATCCTATCAACCTTTTTTCAGAACGATTACTTTATGGAAATATACAACATAAAACAGCGTAAAATCTGTAATTATGAAGTATCTAATAACTATTCTAGATGAGAGTTAATACTAGCACAAAGACTTGCAATTATTCTCAATTTCTAACACTAACTATGAATTCAATTCTCACATTTACAGCACAAAGTCTGCAAATATTTAAATCGAATCTCTTTTCAGCAATCTTCAACAATTCTCAAGTAATCACAATATAATAAAACAAGGATTCAGCTCAAAGTCTGAAATTCCAGCTTCTTGATATCACTTGAAAATTCACAATATTCCACTATAAAGCTCAAAGACTTTATGAGTACAAAATTCTGCAGAGTTTTCTTGCTTGCTAAAAAGATAAAGATTACAATAGACCCCTCAAGTATTTATAGGAGGAGGGTCTGAAGAAAAAGGTGGGAGGATCTCAACAAACTTGAGAAAATCTCTCAACCGATAACTAATTGCGATTGACTTATTCAAAATTACAATCCAAATTGTGATTTGTCTTGTAAGATTTTACATGTAATTACATTTTCGAAAATTGCAAGGAAAGAACACTTGCAATTGCAAAATTTGTTTTTACACATATATTGTCGAAAGTAAAATTACATAAAACAATCTAAAACTTTCAATCTGTTTCATTCCTATCTTTGAAAGATAAGAATTTGCTGATGATGGTTTGCAACTCATTTGGATCTGGACCCAACGTGTTCTTGGCCACTGCAACTGTCTTCAAAATTACATCAAAGTATCTGATAGTTGCCAATCTATGCTCTTCATAATTAGTTTGCATTTTCTCAAGGATTGTTTGATGATTGACAAGCTTTTGAATCGAATCCATAGAAAACTGCTCTGATTCCATTTGTTGACGAAGACTGGCTGCCATTTCTGAAGTAACTGAATCAGCTTCAAGTAATTCATCTTCTTGATTTAAAACCGTACAAGAGATCTTCTCAAAACTTGAAAGAATATCCTGCTGAACTTCATCATTCATCTCTAAAGTGGCCTGGATATCTTTGATAAGATCTTGAATGACCAATGATCTATTTGTCATAAGTTCTTCAAATTCTATGTACTTCTCTCTGTTTGGCAAGATTGAATTGCTGCATAGAATTTGTAACTTAACTTGATCTATCTCATGCCAGATTTTTAAATCCTTCTCAAGTGATTCCAAACTCTGCTTGAAGACTTCCAAAGTTTGATTCAGCTTTATCTTTGCTATTCTGACATTCTTGAGAACTTGCAACGTCTTCTCAATCATTGGAATGCTTTTCTCAATCAGCTGAGTTATCCATGAATCAATTGCTTTAGCCTTTTGCGCAATTCTTTCTAATTGTCTAACTGATTCATTTGGAGGAGCTGTAGATAGAGAATCAACTGCCTCTGATGATCCTGTAATCCTTTGAATGACTGAAACCAGTTGAGCATTGTCTTCTTTGAGCTTTTCCTTTTTAGCTAAGAGTTCGTTATAGCTTTGTGTTAAAATTGTCACTGAACTCTGAGCATCCTGCATCATATTGGCATGAGTCTGCTTGCCCAATTCGACTCTTGTGAATCTGTAGTCAGATACCTGCATTTCTTCATGCGGTTTATCAACTAAGGGCTCTGCAATTTCAGCATATTTCATTCTGTTGTTGTCAACAAAAACTTGTGAGACTGTTTTAGCTTTCTTTGCAACCATCGGTCTTGATTTCTTCAATTTTCGGAAATCAAAAATATCAGGAGACACTGCTTGTTTCTTTCTTTTGGGAGCAACTGAATTCAACCATGGAGGAAGATCCAAGGTTGTCACATCTGAAATAGCAACTGTAGTCTCTGTAGAAATAGCCTTAGTTTGTGATACAACAGAAATTCTCGGAGGTGCCTCGGTTTGTACAGCAACTATGTTTTGTGCAGAAGACAAATTACAACTAGGATTGGCCATGAAACAATCAAAGCTTGTTATAGATGTATCCATTTCTAGAAGAGTCATTTCTGACATGGCTGGAAAGATTGGATTGATATCAAAAATACTTTTGAAGTTAGTAGGCAAGTTCATCATGGGAGTATCCGTTACAGATGAAGACTGATGACAAGTCTCTTGTGGTGGAATAGAAGGAACAAAAACGGTGGAAAAGGAATCAACATCACTGTCGATAAGGGACATAGGAGATATGACTGATTCTGGTATTGGAGCTTCAATGTGAGGAGTTATCTCACTTAGAATGGTAGAGGTCTCAAGAACCTCGCCTTCTTCTTGCTGATCTAATACCTGAATCTGCATTTCGTTGACTTCCTTACCCTTTAGTTTTTCCCTATCCAATGGTTGTTCTGGAGCTCTGCTTACTTTTAGCTTGATTCTGGTACTTGAAGAGGAAGCTCCTTCTTTTGATTGTTCCCTGATTTCTGATTTCAATCCTCTAGGACCAGCTGGGTCATCTTCAGCTCTAACTTTGATTTTGATAGTCTTGACACCTATGCTTTTGAGCCAAGAGTTGGTGTTCGCCAAGACTGATTGAAATCTATCAAAGATAGAGACGGATTCCTTTTGAGACCATTGAATTGCAGGAATGGGAGCATTAGCAACTCCCTGTTCTTCGTACTCAGGATCCAAAATCTGCTTATCATCAATTACTCCTTCTGGAATTAAAGTCAGATTCAGGTCAATAATTTGCTCCAAAGTTAGCCTGCAATAATCCATTTTGTATATATCCTTCTCTGTACGGAGGTCTGCCCAAATGTCCTCAATGCGGTGAACATGAGTGAAGGAGGCTCTTTTTATTTTATCCTTCATCCTTCTGTAATCAAAATCCACCCTAGCTTGGAATCTCTTCAATGTTATCTCCTGAAGTTCAGTTTCCATTGCTTTGGCTCTTGAAGAAGTTGTCAAAGAATACCTGCCACCACAATGGGATTGCGTGAAGAATTAATTAAAGGATGATTGACACACCATGACGACATAGAATTAGCATTGATGATTCATGATCAACTCTTTATCAAACAAACACATAAAATAACCAAAGAAGGCATCTTGAACCCTTCTATAATGCGCGCGACTTGGAATGAAAGTCAGCTGATCATAATATTTCCATACAGGCACCAACGATCTGTCACCTTCAGGAGATAGGCCTGGAAAATGCCTCAAGGAAGCTGCTATATAAACCAAATATGAATTCATATAGAAGGTAAGGGTGGTAGGAACCTGTGCAAGTTGTTCACACAAACAGTCACTAATTATTTCTCCCCAGAATATTGGGTGTTGTGCTTTTCTAACAACCACTATGAACTTATACATCCAGTTTTCAAACACATTAGAAACTTTCAACCCTGCAATTCTACTCAGAAGAGTGATCATATCGTTAATTTCTTCTATAAAATCAGACCGATACAACTTGGGCATACGGGTTGCACAAGGTCGTATTTTTAGAAGCCATTTAGAGTTGATATGTTTAATACAATCACTCTTTTTCTGCTCAAAATGTCTGTGAGCACTCTTCAATGAAATCTCTGAATAAGTAGTTGCATCAGGTACTCTGAAAACTCTATTGATTGTTTCAGCATCAAGTCTGATAACTACGTTACCATCATCATCCTTGATTGTTCTGGATTGTCTATCAAAGCGTGCTGCACATGCAAGGACGAATTCTGATTCAAGGGCAGCAACAAGAAAAGAAGCTACCAAATGAATATGACTCCTCAGCAATTTTTGCATATCAGAAGAAGTGGATTTCTCAGCTCTTTCAAGAAATTCGGACATATCAACATGCCCGATTTCTGTGTCTTTGATCTCGTCGATATTTGAAACGACGCGAGACGGAGAAATCCCATTCTGATATTTGTCGAATTTATACTTCATCTTTTTGCCTGCTGGAGAAGTTGGCTCGTCTGTCATTGAACAGGAATCTGCAAGACTGCGGTGAAAACCCCATAAGGTCAGAACATCATCAGCATCAACGTGAGTGGACATGGCGAAACTCAAACCCTAGAACAATGAAATTGACTTTGGAAGAAAGATGGAAGGCAAATGAAAATGAAATCGAAATGAATGGAATGGTGGCAGTCAAAAACAACATGTCTCTTCTTGAAACAGCAAGATAAAGAGATCTTGGCTTGGATTTGGAATTTCGTCCAAAAAGGTCAACTTTTGTGTTTTTTAAGGCAATTCGGGTTTTTGAATGACTTCGGCAATTTCGGAACTTTTTGACACTTTAACAATTTCTGCTTTTTGCAATTTCGGGATTTTAAAGAGCTTTGACAATTTTCACAAAGGCAATCGGGATTTTTCAGAAGTTTAACAATTTTTCAACCTTGCAATGTTTTAAAAATTGTTATTTCAGCTGCAAATCCCGAAATTGTATTTTTGAGCTAAAAATCCGAAATGAGAGACAAAGTGAATTATTTATTTTATAAAATGATAGTGGATATTTTGAGGTGAATGGATGAAAATGGTAGAAACGAATATGGTATATGATAGTTTATTGCTGGAAATGGATGGTAAAATGAAAAATACGTTTTCATCATAAGGCAGCATTTTTAAAAATGAAAAACGCGTTATATATGAAGTATGGAGGTATATGAAATGAAATGAAAGGAAAAATTTTAGTGAAATGGAGGAGAGGGCATGTGGGATGAAGGACATATGAGAATGGAATGAATTTAAAACATTATTGCTTGAAACAGCAAAATAATGAAAAACTCGTTTTGGTAATAAAAGGCGAATTTAGATGGAATATATGTGTTATGCATAGGATTCAAGACGAAAACATGGAGTATATGTAAGGCAAATGAAAT
>VDFB02028484.1:0-12587 GCA_007258455.2 Sequoia sempervirens
GATTGTATGTAAGAGTTCAATGTTTATATGCAACAAAGGGAATTAGTTTGATATAATAAATTACTAAGTAAGTGAGATTTTGAAAATTTTTGTGGAAGTAGCAACTCAAGAAAGGGCCACTTGTGGTATTGCTAATCCATTTTATTTTCCATTGTTAGATTAATTGATGCATTTTTTAATTTAGTTAGTAATTTCCATTTATATGCATGTGTTGTAATTCATGAATTCCATTCTATAGTTTTGAATTAATTTTGAAACTTCATGTTGGTTTCATACTCCAAAGGAATTAGCTAGGTTAGGACACTGCAATTTTAATAAGTTGATAGTTACAATCTTAAGCATTAGGTACCTGTAACATAAGGTAATAGCTTATATTTATTCCCCTATTTTTTGAATTAGTAGTTCATTTTATTTTCCAACTTTTACAGACTTTTGTACATGTGAAATTGTCTATACTCCATTGATGTAGGATGTTTCTAGGATCTTTGGACGCATTTTTGTGCTAGCACTGTCTAAAGTTTATGAGTCCCTGGTTGATAATTAAATACAACCTCTTGTGAAAGATGAACTATTCAATTAGGAATTTATCCTCTAATTTGTGTGTGTAGACCTAGTAAGAACTAAATTGATTAGAAATTAGAGACGCTCTATAGTATCCATTAGCTACCAGTCTAGCTTTGTACTTTTCTAATAAACTATCTACTCCAAAAAAAATTATAGACCCACTTACAACCAATTGATTTCCTTCCTTAGGGAAAATGAACAAGATCCAAGGTATCACAAGAGTCTAAAGCCATCATCTCCTCTTGCATGGCTAGTTTCCAAGACTCACTATCATCTGCAAGAATAGCTTCCATATAGGATCTAGGCTCATCGTCAGTACTCAATAAAGAAAATATACAACAAAAATCTAGTGGGCTATACATGTCAACTAGATTTCATTATCTCGTGGATCTTCTAAGAACAAGAGTATGGGGCTCTTGTTTTTCATGATCTTTCTCAACCTCTTCTTGATTTTCTTCCTCATATTCTTCGATTTGATCAATAACTAAATTTGAACCCTCATCTTCTTCCTCCTCGTCCTCAAGTTCATATCTCTATTCTTATCAAGGTGTAATTTTCTTCTTAATTTCAAAATGCACTCTCTTTTCCTTATCTTTTTCCTTTGGTTGTTCAAGATCAAAAATAGCACTAAGTTCCCTAAAAAATCACACCTTTAGAAAAGATATTTTGTTGGTTTAAGGATTCCATAACTTGTAACCTTTTAAATTATCACCATATCCAATGAAAATGTGTTGAACAAGACAACTGAGAGGGGGGTGAAAGTTGTCACAGATTTAAACTTTTATTCATTCATTGGAACTAATCCTTAACACTGCTTAAATGATTAAACATGAAATACTAATGCAAAAATTGAAAACCATCACATAAACACAATAACACCATATTTACATGGAAAAATCAATAAGGGAAAAACCACGGTGAGGATTAACTCACACTATAGATAATATCAAAACCGATTACAAGAGGCTCACTGCCTGAGAAACAAGGCTCGCTACCAAGACAAGGACTCGCTGTCCAACAGGGCTAACAACCCGGGGGGCTCATTGCCACAGAGATAAAAAGAAGATAGAAGACATACATTGCAAAGAGAAGACAATCTCAATGCACCAAAGAAATCCACCACAATTTTCTCAACCACTTGCAGACATGCATGAATGATAGAGTACACCTTTAGCTCAATACATCCAAAAACTTGACATTTAGGCTTTGCACTAATCTACCACACTCACATCACACACACTCATTGATTCACATCTATCTACTCTATTGCTTTGCTCTTATCTCTCTTTCCTCTTTCTATGTTTTATTTCACCACTAACTTACCCTATATTTATACCATCTTCAACTTTGAAACATATCCAAAGTCAGCCATCCAAATTAAAATTCAAATTAGGTTAGCACCAAAACATCCTAGGGTGGAATTAGAATGATGGTGACCCAAACACACACTTCATAAGGACCCAAATAGATCCAACATGCTTCATCAACTCTGAAGATAGTGTTCAACACAAGGTGGGCCAAACCAGTGTAAAACACATAGAACAATTAAGCATGAACCTTCCTGTGACAGGTAAAACCTTTCATTTATCAAATGATTGACAAATATGGCATAAATTTGTCAACGTTGAATAAATGAGATAATCCCTCTCCCTATGAAATTATTGAGCAAGCATAAAGGAAATAACGACATCAAACTAACATAAAATCATAAGCAACATAAGCATGACATCCATTCCTAAACTACTCAAACACTATCTCATAGGGGGATTGGTGCTACTTTGATGTGGAAAGTAGCCCTTTCCCAACCCCTTTTTGATAAGCCGAATGATAAAATGCTATGGATATGGTGGAGTGATGAGCAAGATGAGCTCTCAAATTAAGAGAGTAACCTTGCATGAAATTGTGAAGATTGTGAAGATTGTGAAGGATTTGCTCAATGTTGAAGCCTCTATTTGAAGATTTTCAAAATGCTAATTGTTGAAGAGGGACCAATGTGGGATCAAAAACAAGCCAATGAGTTGAGGACACTTGTCATCATGTGATTAGTTGATGTGTGTGCAAGATTTGGGAAGAGTGCCCAAGAGGGGGAATTTTTGAATTCAAATTTGCAATAAATTTTGAGAGGGGGACAAGAAAGAAGAGCAATAAATGCCCTATTTGACTTGTCATGTTGAGGGAAAATGAGGTTTTAATAAATCAATAAAATTGATTTATTGTGCAAGTGGCTAGGTATAGATAATGCAAGTGGGATGTGATTAACATTAGATTAGGATTAGATGATGATCATGCTGATTAATGCTGATTAGATGAGTTGACATTTTGGACTTTGATAATTGATTTATTTAAATCAGAAAATGATGAAATGTAATTTAGGATTTGATTTAAATGGATTCCTGATTTATTTAATTAAATGGATGATGAAGGTTGAATGATAATGTTTATTTGATAAATGAGATTATTTAATGAATGGATTAAAGGTGATGAATGGACCTAATGCAACATCTAGTTCGGTTGATAAATGATCCTGATCAAATGCAGAATGTAAATTTTGCATGTCTACATTTTGCCCCTCTTTGAAACAATGTAATTGTTGCGTTGGTTCAAAGAATAAACTTGCCGCAATCGAAATTAAAAAATTTCATGATTTTTGGTCTTGTGAAAAGTACAACATTTTGTACCCCTCGAGAATCCCGAAGCGAAAGATTGATTTGAGGAGTCGATCTACGCTGATAAAGAGAGGTAAAATGGGTGATTATGGATGACGATGCAAATATGATGTTTCCAAGATGCTTAGAATAACAAATCTATATTATTCTAAACAAATTAAATGATGATATGATATGAGATGCATGAGATGGATGATGTGATATGCTGTGATTATGCAACAGATGATTTATGATATGCTTAGACTAACGGATCTATATTATGATGATGATATGCATGTGAATGATATGCAAAATAATAATGTTTCCTATTATGTATGATATATATGAATGATATGTGATATCTTGGCTGTTGTAGATGCAAGATGGATGCATGATGGATGCATATTGGATGCATGATGTTAGTCTTGAAATGAGATGATGACAAGAAGGATCCAACAAGTCCATGATTGGTCGAGACTTTATTAGAGATGATGATGATGATAGTAAATGTTGATGATGATGATAAATGATGATGATTTGCTTATCAAGGATTGCAGGATTTTCAAAGGATCACTTTATTTTTGATAACTGCATACAAGTGTGATGCATCGAGTATAAAAAGGACCAGGATGGCGTTGTACTTAGTGTGATGAAATTTGACTCGACAAATAGATAGGAGTATTCTTGTTCACACCTGACATACAAAAACCTTGCTAGGATGCACCTAAAAAAGCAAGTATTCGCCAAGTTATTTTACAAGAGATCCAACAAGCCTGTGGACAAAGATAATGATCGTTGCCCATTCCTATCTCTCTAAATCGCCCGCTGGGATATCATCGAGGGTCCTTGGAATGGCGCAATAAGATAAATCAAAGAAAGATCAAGTCTGTAAAACAAGCCAATGTTCTTCATACCTCTAGCGAAAGGAGGTTGTTTTGATAGGATAAGAATCCAAAGTGATATCCATAAATGATGCCCATTGTCGGAACGATATATCCTAGGACATGCATTGTACAGGATGATGATGGTTTGATAAATTGATTGATAGGCTGTTGATATAAGGTCGACTGACATGTTTGCGACTGATCAAGAGTTTGATTTTGTTTTAAAGATTTGTTGCTTCGATTTTGATTTTGCAATTGAAGTTTGCTTTTGCTGACTGCTATGATTGTTTCTGCTTGTGTTGTCAAAGGATGGAGATGACGATCAGTTTATTATGGATGATTGATTATTTCGGGTGTATGCGAAACGAGACGGGTGGATTTTTCAAATATTTGGATGTTTTTGACATTTTGAAATGTTTTGAGGCTGTTTTTTGGTGTTTTTGGATTTTGCGATGTTTTTGATTTTTTGATTTTTGAATGTTTTTGGATTTTGATGTTTTTCGAATGTTTTTGGATTTTGATGTTTTTCGAATGTTTTTTGGATTTTTGTGTCTCGGGGGCTAATCAGAGATGAGCCTTGCCTACGTTTAAGCTCAGAGACGGCGTAGTTCGGATTCCAGTGTTTTTGATGTTTTATGTTTTTGACTTGTTTTTGGATTTTCTGGTGTTTTGGATGTTTTTGGATTTTCGCATGATTTTGACAAATTGGATATGGATGTGTAATGATATCAGTGCTTTGTTTTGGGATTTTGTTGAAAACCAAGTTAAGGTTGATTGATCAAATCGATGGATTGATGATGATGATAACATTGTTGAGGATACACAACAATGCAAGGGCTGGATTGATCAGGATTGATAATGATAACATTGTCAAGGATACATGACAATGCAAGGATAGTGTTAAGCAACACAATGATTGGGAATGATATCCCCAAGATGATGATGATTTGATCAATACTGATGATGATAATCATTGTTGAGGATGCACAACAATGAAAGGATAGTGTTAAGCAACACAAGGATATCCTGATGATTTCTTGATTGGATTTTGATTGATCATGATTGATGAAGCTTGGTTTCGAACAAAAGATGTTTGGATGATTTGATGTGACGTTTGACGTGCAGCTTAGATGCGACCGATATCGATCGATGTTTGATGAAAGATAAAGCTTTGATAAGGAATGTTTGTTCATCAAAATATGCCATGGGCTAGTGATTCGGATTTTTGGATTGCAGATGCTTGACCAATTTGATTTCACGTTTGCCAATGTTTGGATCACCACATAAGCTAGAGGATATAGACCAAGATTTATTCTCGAAGCAAGATGTACATATCTGCCCCCAATGTCTAGCAACGTATGGAATGCAATGGATGGATGCTCGGATAAGTGTATGGATGGATGGATATGGTAAGCACGCAAAGTATGCCAAGGATTATATTGCGATAAGATAAGGTGTTCGAATAACGAATGCTCATTTGGATAATGCTTCATGGCTCAGATAATGCTGCATAGGATAGGATTAATGAAAACGGCCCATGTCAAGATGTTTGTCATAAGCAAGCGTAAGGTGTGGTCCAAAATTTCATCAAGATCAAGATAACTTGGACTATGGATCATGAAGATGGATGAAAATGGATTGGATAAATGGTTCATGGATGCGTGGATATATTATGGATGAGATGGATTGAATGCTTGATTTATTACGGATTGGATGAGATGCTTTCATCTGAAGTGGCGCACGTAGATGCTTGATTCTACACATGATGCCTGTTTGCCAGGTTTTCATCATGGTCTTGCCCAAAGCGCCGCCCATGCGGTTTTCACTAGAGGATGATTTTTATCTTTACTATTTTCAATCCTTTTTCTAATTTTTTTGGATTTTTTTTTATTTTCATATTTTTTGATTTTTTTGTATTTTTTCTGTGAAACATTTAAAGCTCATGCTGAATCATAAGGTGTTGCTAATGTAGATGCCCCTGTCATGATGCGCCATCGATATCCTGCCTGAAGGAGCTGCTTTGCTAAGATACATGCACTTGAATGCAACTTTTGGAATTCCTGATCTGCTTCGTTGATACCGGAGTTGACTTTGTCTTTGTGCGCACATCGCGATAGATTGCCTTCTGAATCCTTATGATGAAGGGTCGTTGCCAATACATGGTCAATATGAGAATTGGATATCATGCGTGGAGGTGTGGATGGAGTGCATTTAGGGATAAGAGATGGATTGGTTGACAGTTTGGAACCTTTGACTCTCCAAACTTGGGAAGATGAGCAATGATGGGTGGATATGGAAGTGTGTGTGGAATTAGGACCAACTGCTTGATACACTTTGTACGTCGCTTGAAAAGCTTGCTTTTGATTTTGTGGACATCTTTGATGGATACCTTTCCCTCTTTTAGTTTGCCCCACAGTTTCTTTGACTGATGGAGTTTGATAGGGATGATCTTTCTTTGTATTCTTTGGTATCCATTTGTGTTTGATTTGTCCATTATGCTTCTCAGCTTCTTTTGATTTGATAATGTTCTTCGTACTTTGATTCAGATATTCCTTTTGATGTTGGTCCCAATTCATGGATGGGGTGATGGGTGGATGAAGATTCGTGACATGACTGGTTGTAGTATTGACATCGGTTTCATCATAAGGATTCTTCATGCCTCTTATGTTGATGTTTGCTTGAGACGAAGTTGCCCCCAGTATGGTAGAAGTAGTACCTTCATGCTTTGATTCTGCTTGTTCTGAGATCTCTTGTATAGAATGCACTCTCTGATAAATGACCACCATAGGTGATGTTATTTCCATTTGCTGCTCCGCTAACTCTGGATGTTCTATCTGACTTGTTTCATTGAGCGGATAATGATGGATATCTTTATTCATGATGTCCTCAATCTGAGTTTGGGACATATTTGATCTTGATGTTGACAACTCCGTTTGATTATAGGAATTAGTAATCTGCTCTTTTTGTGTAACAAAATCTTGTTCTAGATGAATATCAGCTACGTGCCCATCTGTAGAAAGCATCTCATGGGTAGATGGAGGAGTATGTGCTATATGGATATGATCATCTTGCATGGATAAGAGAGTGTTCATTAGATTATTGTAGTATCTTGAAGATACAAATTCTTGATCTTGATTAATTTCAGAGTTGCTTTCGACATGCTTTGGATCAAGCTCTTGACATGGGTCGGTTTCAAAGGATGGATCGCTTAAAAATGGTGCTTGGATATCTTCATTGGACATGGTAAGTGGTTCAACATCCTCAAGTGTCGAGTTTAGGGTTCCTTTAGTATCTGTAACCATGCAGTCAAAGGGGATCAACATGTTTTGAAAAGGACCATTGCTAGACTTTGGTGAAAGATTTTGATCATGCTTTGGAATAAATTCTTGAGATATGTCCTCTAACTCGTAAGGCGATGTAGAGACATTTTCAACATGATCATAGGTGAACTGATTGTGCATTATGTCAATAGGATCAAATAATCCCAACACTCCTTGAAAGAGATCACTAAAAAGTGGCTCTTGATGTATGGTGAGTTGATCATCGGATTGTGTAGATATATCTTCAATGTGCTCCTCGATGGAGAGGTTTTGATCATTGTTTTCGACAATTGCGATGGAGAGATTATGAATGTCTTTGACCATAGAGTCAAACGATGTTGACATTTCTTGAATTGGCTCATTGTCGAGTTTTGTTGGTGGATTTTGATCGTGATTCAAAAGTGATTCTTGACATATGTCGATTTGATCATTGGATGAAGTAAACGTGTGCTCAGTGATGGATTGATCTTGATCCTTGTTTTCAATAGTTGTCATCTTTTGTGTTTGTGCTCGTGTTGGTTGGGTAGCTTGAGAGGCTTGGGAAACTTGAAAGGATTGTTGCACTTGTTGAGCTTGTGTTGCTTGTTGTTGTTGCAGCGATGTTTGAGCTTGATTTTGCTGTGAAGCTTGAGAAGCGTGCGTGGCTATAGGCGCTTGCCGAATTGTTTCATATTGTTGGAGCAATTGTTGGTATGCTTTGAATGAAGCATTGTAATTGCTTACTTGGCTTAGTCGCAATGGTGGTGGTGGTGGGATTGAAATTGTGTTGGATGTAGTGACAAGTGTTTGAGATACGCTCGGAGCGATCATGGTAGTGAGGGGTTGAGATGTGATGGGAGTGATAGTGGTGTTTGGAATGATTGAAGGGATAGTGATGGTTGGATTGACGAGGTGATAGGTCCTTGGGAGACTGTATTTCGATTTGGGATCAATGTTGTTGTTTGATTAGATACCATCCATTGGTGTGATGTCGATGGTATATTCGAAGTATTTGACATGATGGTTTGATTGACGTTATGTGGATTGATTTGGGTGGATTGATTGGTGTTAGGTAAAGGGAGAAGCCCTAAACCAAGGAATGATGTGGGTAATGGTGGTGGAGATTTCCCTTGGCGCAATGCCTCAACTATTTTGGAAAGTTCTGCAATTTGATCTCGCCAAATTTGTTCTTGATTTTGATTTTGACTCACTTGAGATAGTTGATTTGGCTTGTGTTCAAGTAGTTTTGGCATGCATGCTTGCGATTTTTTAATGGGATTATGGGAAAATTGACTTTGGATAATGTTCTGATTTGGCATGATAGGATGAACAATGTTGGTATTGGGAATCATTTTTCCAAAGGTTTCCGAGTTAGGATTCATGTTTCGAAAAAATGCATTTGGTACATCCACATTTGGTTTGTAGGGATTTGGTGGAATGATGTTGCTCGTTTGAAGACTCATGTATTGATTGTTTGGAGGATAGACTTGTAAGTTTGGACTTTGATTGAAATCTATCATGGGGAGATGTGTTCCAAAATTCAGATTGGGCATACCCACACTTGTTGTACCATTGACATTTGTCGAAGGAAATGATCCTATGCATGGATTTTGATAATTGATAGGCATTGCAAGGCTTTGAAGATTCAACTGATTTGGATTACCCAAGATGTATGGATCAAGTTTATATTCCATGTTCTTCTTGTGTTTTGATCTTGTAGAAAAGTGACCTCTAAGGTTCTTAGGATCAGCTGAGATGAGAAGGATTAAAAGTGTATGATATGAGTGATGAACGTTTAGGGACTTTGGATCAATACTAGACTTAGGTTTTGATTTTGATTGTTTTGATGTGGATGATGAACTTGAAACCCTAAGATGTTGGATGTGATCTTTAGGGTGAACTTGTTCAAAGAGGTGATAATTTAACTAAGTGTGCATGGAAGGATTCATCCAAACACACCTAACTAAACAAATGATTTTGATTTGGTTTGGAAATGTACCCAAGTCTAGGTAATGATGTTTTCAAAGCTCTTAAAGTTGTTTGTGGGATGATGTTGATAAATGTTTGAGGTGGATGAAGTGTTTGATTTTTGATCCTAAGAGACTTAGAGAGACTTTGTTTACTAGGCCAAGGTATTGAAGAACACACTTTTCTCTAAGAGCAATCAAAAGACCAATATGACCAAGAGATATCAAGCACATGTGTGGGGTCCAATTTGTTATCTTTGCTTAGTGTATTCCTTTTACCACAAACACACTCTTGATTAAAGTTTCAAACTAAGATGTACCAATGTCTTAATTTCTTTAAACCCCACAAGATATTTTATGTGGAAATTCAACGAACTTAAGGCAAGGGTTTTCCTATTGTTTACTCAAAAAGACAAATTGAGATATAATCCAATGCTTAGGAACCTCTACGAATGTGAATCCGCAGGGAAAGCAGTAACATATGGATTGAGTCAATGATATTTGTCTTAAAGAGGGTTTGAAATTTTGAGAACCATGTTGAATGTTTGTTTGCAAAATATTTTCGAATACACACTGTGTTTTCAAACAAAGAATAACTACAAGCCCTATGGATGTGATAGACAATGTTTGTTGAGTCCCCACTTGGACAAGTCCAGCTACGCCTACTTTTAGCGGATGGTTAGATGCTTGACCCCACTGGCTCCCCTCCACGGCACTCACTTATCGGAGGCGACCAAGCACCAGCACCTGGAAACTCCCATGGCATGCTTTCCATCTCTACTAAAAGCCTTGTAAAATTGTGTAGGCTGACTTCGAGCGACCGTTCTTGCACCAACAAGCAGATTAAGGATTTTGGCAAATTCTAACACATAGGTTCTAGTAAGGACTTTCCGTTCGTAGGAGTTGACCCAACGTGGCAAGAGTCCCCTTTCGGATCCATCTTGTCGGAGCCAACCGCGTGATTATGGCGTTTAACCAAAATCCTCATTTATATCCCGTTTGGAAATACTCTTGGCTTTAGAGTGTTACCGGTTGAGTCGTCGCTTGGGTGAGTACTTTCCCCAAGGCAGGCCCTCTAAGATAAACAAAAGCGAGCAAAGACACAATCCAAGTAACTCGATCGATCTTTTGATGGCACAAGAACGAGAATGTGCGAAAATGCCCTACTCACACTGCACAAGATGTTCAATTTTAAACCAAAATATGAAGTGTTTTAAAGCAATAAAATGTATTTTGAGTGTTTCTCTTGCACCCTAGATCGCACGAAGCGCAAGGGGAGAGGATACGTACTCAAAAGACAATCACACAAATCAAACACTTGTTCGTTTTATACCCTTCAAAGCAATTGTGATTTCGTTTTAAGCACCAAAATGAAGTGTGAGGATTGCTTGTCCAATTTTAGTCCAAAATCAAAAAACTAATAAGTTTGTAAGGTTCAATTTTAGCCTAATTTTGAAAGATCAAATCAATTATCTAGTTGGCCTAAACAGAAAATTAAACCAATAAATGGACGCTCTAGGTTGTTTCAATAAGCATTAAGAAATGCTTTTGTAAGTTTTAAAGTTCAATGTCCGATTTTCTTCACCCTCCAATCTTGCCTTCGATTTTGCTTGATTTCGAAATCAACTTTCAACTCAAGAGTTTTCCAAAGATTGTTTCCTAGGCTTCGATTTCGCAAGTTCTTTGCATGAACAAAAATGCTCCTCCTTCCTTTTGTTTCCATATATTTGAGACGAAATGAAAAATATCCTGTGCCAAAATAAGAAACAGATGCAAGAATTAGTAATGCCAAAATGTTAATGAAAAAAATCTCACTTTAGTTGGTTTATTTCCCATTGCAAAAGAAAAGAAAACTTAAATAAATTTTAAGTGATCCGTGTGAAGAAAATATTTTTCAATAGTCCATCAAAACAAGACAAGCTACATGCAAGTTGGAGGGACAAAATTTGAACTTTAAGGTGAAATCTAATGCCAACAAACCAAATGTTAATTCCTCAAGGACAAGGTCAACATGCATTCCCCTGTCCTTTTTGTCAATAAAGAGAGCATATGTAATGTTCTAGCTGTTCTTATCAAGAATAAGTCTATTCAACTTGTTTTTGACTTGACAGCTATCTCTGAATTAAGTCTTTTGATTTGTTGGCTCCAGGCAGATTTGATATAGATTTTCTCTTCTGACTTTCTCCCACACGTAGCTCTAATATCTGATCTGAATGAAGTTTCATAAGATCACAGCGAGTGTCTGCAGACCGCCTATAACCTGACAGATATAGACAATCATATATGATTCAAAATTCACGTTCCCGAATGATGTAACCTCTCACTCGCCAGCCATGAGAAACTTCAAAGAATGGAGTGAACGTAATTTATTCGTTGCCTCCAAAGCCCCCGAGCAGAAAACATAGAGGACAACACTATTTCTGACCTACACCACCGCTTATTGATTAAAGAGATGGCAGAAGATACATTTATTACGATATGGGTTGCACGTGGCCTGCCTTCACTTGCTGTTTTGAGATTTATGGCGCAGACAAAGAGTTGTTTCTTTACTGACAAAGTGATTTTATGATCCCTGTGCGCAGATCTTACTTGGTACCCAAACCCATGAATATCACACACAGCTGTTTATTTTTTTATTTTACTTTTCAATGCAGCCTTCTGTAGTATCTACCCCACCACACATCAACGCAAAAGCAATGGCGATATCAGTAGCAGTTAAAGTATTCCAAATGAGTAAGACAACAATCAACGCGAATAACAAACGAATCAGTCTATTACAGATAAAGACTTTCTAGCAAATGCAAGGCTATGAAAGAATAGCCAGAGACAATGCGCTTGAACTGTCTCGAAGTTTTAAAGGCGCTTGAACTTTTTGACAGTCTACAGGTTGAAGCAGAGACAAGGTGCGCGAACTGTGTGACAGCTTAAATGTTTCAAGGAACCGCGCCTTCATGCAATGATGGCGTGCTCTGTACAAAACAGATTCACTGAGCGCGCAGTTTAATGTGTTGCAGCGAGATTTGAAATAATGCACTGGGCGCGCAGTTTTAATGAGCCAAGAGGAGAGTTGGTAAACTTTGGCAAGATATTGTTGTGTCGAAACATGTTTTATGGAGTTATTAGCTGGCCGCCTGGGTGATAATCTCATTCCAAGCGCCTAAAGAAATAACAGGTGAGTAACACGCCGCTGGAAAACAGATTTGAACATATTGTGAACACGTCTATTCC
>VDFB02028485.1:0-22421 GCA_007258455.2 Sequoia sempervirens
CTTAAAATAACAACAAAAGAAGAAAATTGTTTTTGAGGCTATCAAGAGACTTTTTAAAGTCAAACTTCCATTTTGGTACTTTTACCAACATGATAACCTAGTTTTTTGGTAATATTTGAAATGAAAAAGGACAATGATTTTAATTGAAAATGAAAGAAATTGAAATAAAGATGAAGTCTCAAACACACTATGCTACCACTTAAGATTTTGTAAATAAAAATAAGAAATGTAGACGAGGAGAAAGGGAATAATGTTGGAAGAACAAAATCACCTAGAAGCTTATTAGAACTCCCAAGAAGAGTGGTGTTGTCTTGTTTCTACTATCCACTACAAATCCATGAAGTTATTTCTTCAAAAATATTGAAGAAAATCACATGCAAAGAACTAGTATATAGCTGCTTGATTTTTTCTTCAAGGTGATAGAGTGTCATGAAAAATTACAAAAAGGAAAGAAGAAAAAAATCCTACTTGGGAGATAAAATGGGAAGTTTTAAGTTAGGATGTGTTTTATACTCACATTTAGAACTATTACTTTCTTGATTATTAGTGAGATCAAGGGAAAGTAATGCTCAAGAAACTATTGGAATCATGAATGTTTATGGAGAACTAGTGCATCACATGGAAATCTATATGTTGTGCTCAAAGATTAGATCACCATAAAAATTCAAGGAATATAGAATCCAAGTGCTAAAATTTTGTAATTGATATAATCTATATCAAAGAGTTGAAGTGAGGACCCGATGGAGTGTGAAATTTCAATGGTATGCAATTTTTACACCACATTTTGCACCCTTTTAGTAGGCATATGATCTATACTAAGTATGCATGCTAAAGTAAATGCAAAAAATATGAAAATTTACCCAAGGATACTAATATATGATGCAAAAACTTCAAATGAGGCAAATATGCCCCCAGAATGAAGACCTGCAAAACAATCAAAATATCCTACTTAAGACAAGCATTATATAATAATTTTACAAAATAAACATGTTACTTGAAATATACTAACCAAAAAATATAATACACATAAATAAAAATAAAGTATGAAATTCATGCACAATAAACATGTAAGGAAAAACATTTAAGGCAAAGAGAAGATCAAAGGAGCATGAAGACGATGTATAAAGAGGTATTTTCCAACAATTTGTTACTAGGGAGAACACCAAGTATCACTAACAAGTTGTACTATGCTAGAATCCAAGCAATTGTTTTAATTAACAATGAACACTAGAAGTTGAGTTGTAGGATGACCATGGAAGGATGTAGGACATGAGGACCTACAAACTAGCAATCTACATTATGCTAGGTGGTTTATATGCTACCAACACTGCAAAGAGTATATTTATCACAATGCTTTGGACATTACAAAAGTGAGGTGTGTGCATTGAGATCCCATCTTAAAATAGTTGCTTAATATAAAGAATGCAAGCTATTTTAAGGAAAAAAGAGAGAAGAGAGAAATATATTTAACATATAAAACATCTACACGGATGTTGTAAGAATGAAACACGTAACATTATTCTCATGGGATGACATCACACAATGTAGGGATGTCACATGAAACATATAAAATCACTTAAAATACACACTTTGAGGGAGCCACATAATTGGGGTTAGTATAAATGTATTGTAGATAATCATGAGCATCAAAAGAGGAAGGAACTAAGAAGTCATCATCCCCCAAGTCTTGTGGAACTACACATACAAAGCAAGAAAGACAAATGGAAATAAATAACTTTTTTTGGCTCAACATGGAAGGGGCCTAAATTCCTTAGCCTTTTATATCTTCCCAAAAATTCAAAATGAAGTTAAAAAAAGAAGAATATGGAGATACAAATAGATGAATTTCACAACATTTTTATTTTCCCTGTATCTATGTATCTACAAGGGTATCATGGATCCTATAGGAGAGAGTAACAAACATAACCAAGAATAAACATAGGAATCACAAATAGACACGTAAAATATAAATATATGAAGGTATTGCTCTAACATCCTCATTAGACAAGATATTGTATTCCCAATCTTGATCATAAAGGGAGGGAATACACAAACAAGAGCCAAGAAATTAGTTGCAAGCACATCTTGAACTTATTGTGAGACAAGTGTCAACGATCTTGTGAAGATTAAGGATAATGCTAAAATTTTGATGAAGGAATCAAATAAATACTCTTAAGGAGAGAAATCAAGTAAGTCACTATTGGGATAGGAAACAAAAGGAATATCACAAATTACATCCTTGAGAGGTGTAGGGATCAAAGAAGAAGAAGTTGGAACTTCTTTTGTGAGAAGAGCATATGCAAAATGGTTTTGAGGAGGTAGAGGAGATGGGTTGAGTTTTGTTTATGATATGGTGGAGTGGGATAGTGTTTGGGTTTTATTTTGGGAGGTGGGCAAGGTATATTAATGTCTATGGTGGAAGGATGAATAATGCCAAGGAATGCATTATGGTGGGTGAGCTATAATGGAACAAGTTAAGAAAGTGTGGCACTAGAAATCATACTTGTGTTAGGCATTTATAGTGACATAGCTAAAGGAGGAATGCCTAGAATACTGGGAATGCAATGAAGATCCATTAAACAAGCCAAGGAAATCTGCCCCTTTTCAGGTTGGGGCTTGTCTAGGTCTCAAAAAGGGACAAAAGGGGTAGCAACAACAACAGAAGGAGGCATAGAAGGATGAGATGGAGGCATGGAAAGATCAAGAGGAAGATGCATGGGAGGAGGATGCTCAATAGTGGGTGTCTCCATAGCATCTCACTCTCTAGCCACACCATGCTAAAAACTCTTTACATTCATGTGCAAGCTAGTTCCAACAGTGGTAGGATTTAGATTTAGTTTTAGGAGGGTCTCTTTGGTTCAGTTGTGGGATTATCCTCACTTCTAGAAAAAGAGGAGGAACAATCTTGACAAGAAAAGTTCAAGGTACTTGGGGTGCATGTGGTGCAAACTACACCATGGGTAGCTTTCCTCATTCTATTATAGAGATAGGTGGAGGAAAAAAAGGTGCCGCTAAAGGGTGAGGTGCTATCAATGCACATAAGGGTTTCCATATGATAATTTGCTTTCCCTTTGATATTAGATGGGTAGATCTTTGCAATAAGGGTACCTTTCCTCTTTCTATCATAGAGATAGGTGCAGGAACTAAAGGCACCACTAAAGACTATGGGACTTTAGAAGGAATGAGAGGTTGAACTAATGATGAGTGTTTTTCTTTAGTCATTGTGATGGTAGGAAGAGGGATATGAGAAGAATATGATAGGTGGGTGATCAAAGGGGAAGTAAACATAAGGGAAACAGAAGAAGATGCCAAAGAAGAGGAACCTAAGCAAATCTATTTGAATTTTTAGTATTCTTTGAATAAAAGATCATCATTCAGTTGTAAGGGTCCTAGAAGTAAAGGATAGAAATTTTCAAGCGAAAATCCTCCATGAAACACAAGTGGCTTATATCCAATATGCTAGATAGTTTATACTATGTCATTGTATGGAAACTTGAGACATTTATGGACCACAAAGGCAACTACTTCCATAGAAGTTAGCCATGGAATGCCTAATTTCATATGAAATAAATTTTGATGTAGGAATGATAGAGAAAAGAGTATCAATGTACTTGGGTCTAACTTGGATTGAAAAAGTGATGGAACCCATGATTAGAAGAGAAAATCCATCATGTGTTCATATAAATACATTAGCATCATTTTTCTTGTTTTGATATAATTGGTTGACGTAGAGATTTTCCTGTGATAACATTGACCTTGTTATAAGGATAAAAAAGAACCCCATTGATGGTTTTCTTGTTGAACATATCGGCAAACAAAAAGGATATCATGGGGATCAAAATGCCATGCACCTGAGCTGATTGACAATGAAAATGTTGGTGTATGGAGCCTAATAAGACTCAGAGGTTAAATTTTCTCCACTTTTATCGATGCAGTTTCCCCCCAAATTATTTAACGGAGGTTTGGGGGCAGTGCCCTTTGTGGGGTCTGGGGGCAGTGCCCCCTTGTGGGTTCTAGGGGCAGCGCCCTTGGTGTGCTCCCTATTGCGATACAGGGTAGGGTCGAGGGGTAGCGCCCTCGAAACCTCTCATGTTTTTTATTATTTTATAAATGTGTCGGTGTTATTTTTCTATTGGCCGACATAAAAAATGCTATTTTTGTAACCAACATAATTCTTGATAAAAGGCTAAGGGTTTGGGTTTCTGTTGATATTGTATTGTAGCATTTGTAGCAGTATTGAGTTGCAAGGATTGCTGGTTGTAATCGGTTTGATTTATTGATAATAATATTGGACTCTCTGTTGGTGGATGTAGCTCGAGTTTGGGTGAACCATGTTAAATATTGTCTCTCGCAGTTATTATTTCTGTGTTTTTCATTCCTCTGTTAATCTTTATTTGCATTTAATTGATATTTTCTACATACAATTCCTAACAAGTGGTATCAGAGTGGGTTGTGTTCAATTATCGTCTGCAGGAAGGTCTCATGGTTGAGTGGGAGTCTCACAGTTAAGTGGGAGCAATGGCAGATGAGGGTAAATTGAAGGTAGATAAATTCAATGGGTAGAACTATCAGTTATGGAAGATGCAGATGGAGGATTATCTCTATTAGAAGGATTTATGGAGGGTGTTGGAAGGAACAACCAAGAAACTGACAACAATGAGTGATGAGGAATGAAATCTTTTAGACAAAAAGGCACTAGGAACCATTCGTTTATGCCTGGCACAATTAGTGGCATTCAATATTACAACAACAAAGACAACTCAAGATTTGATGGAAACCCTGACAAAGTTATATGAAAAGCCTTCTGCTTCAAATAAGGTATTTCTCATGAAGCGTTTATTTAATATGAAAATGGAAGAAGGTGGGTCAGTTGTTGATCATTTAAATGATTTTAATACAGTTACCAGTCAATTAACTTTTGTAAATGTAAACTTTGATGAAGAAGTTAGGGCTCTTTTGATTCCGTGTTCTTTGCCTGAAAGCTGGAATAGCTTGGTCATGGTTGTTAGTAATTCCGTTTCTAGTTCAAATACATTGAAATTTGATGATGTTGTTGGTGTTATTTTGAGTAAGAAAATTTGTAGGAAAAGCTCAAGTGGAACATCCACATCAGACAATGTTTTGAATGCAGTCTCGTGTTGTTATTATTTATGTGTTTTTCATTCCTCTGTTAATCTTTATTTGCATTTAATTGATATTTTCTGCATACAATTCCTAACATAAAATCCACCATAATCACCAGATCCCTGAAAGAAAGAATTTTTAAAGAAAAATGAGTAGAATCAAGGCCAATGGAATTGGTAAAATTCTTAGGGAAAGGGTCTGTGTAGATTTGTAGATTTTTAGTTGGCTCCAAAATAGATCTGTTTGACTTTTGAAGACCAAGAAGTAACTGGATGGTACTCAAATCAGTGTGTTCATGGAATACATGTCTAAGATGCATACATGTTTTAGTATCATGTCTTGATATTTAGTGGAACTAACTGAAATCCTTTGGGTTGTACAAAGAAAGAAAAGGCTGGTTGGTTGGAAGAGGATGGATGGTTGGAAGCAAGATTAAATTATCTTTCAACAAAATTTGCATTATGTTGTATAAATTTTTTAGATAGTTTTGTAAGTAGTCTACACCTCTAAGGCACTACAAGAGGCACACTATACATTTGAGAATTATTTACAATGTTTTCATTTTGTTGAAAATATTTATTTTTCTTATAATTTTAGAGGAAAGGCACTGCCTTGGTTAGTAATGGAAGTTAATGAGGTAGAGACTCCATATTGACTCATATACTTTCGATAATCTTCCAAGGTGGTGCAAAGACGTGCAAAGGAGTTGTACTTCATTTAAAAAGCATCTCATATTGCAAGTTGTAGATTACTAATGAACACACACTCTACATCAAAGTCTAGTAGCATGTACATGATCTATAAGAAAAGAGGTTGATAGTGAAAGAAAAAGTTAGTTATCTTCTCATTCTATCCTTGCTTATAGTGGATGAGATTAGTAAACATTATTGAACAAAGGTTGTCATTGATGTCAAAGGTGTAAGGCCTAAGGAGTATTGCTAGCTGAACAATGGATGCAATAATACTTGAAATATCATTATAAGTGCATTTTGAGAACAAAAAATTTGACTGCTTACTTCTTAAAGTAGACTTGCAATATCATGCATACATCTATTCATGGTGACAAAAGTGATTTGAAAGTTTGAGGTTAGTTACTCAAGGCAAAGAGAATTCTCTAGCAATACATTTATGTTCAGTATTTCTTCCTGTAGCAAAGTTTGGCTCTGCAATTTGAATGGAGAGTATGTCTACACACATCCTATCATATTCCAAAATTTTCAAAAGTTATGTTCAACATGCAAGAAGTTTGAAGTGACAAAAGGGTCACTGTGCTGGTTAGGCAAATAGTGATAGTTCTAGAACTATGTGGCAATGGCTAGTAGCATGCATCATTCAGAGATAGCATGGGATGATAAAATATGTCTAGGTTAAGGTTCCTGTGGAAGCGCATGACATCATGTTCTTTTGGCGACAACAAATTTGATTTAAGACTGACCTGTTACATGTTTCATGTAATTTAAATTTAGGTCCATTTTATGTCATCTTGGTTAATTGCAGATCTCTGACCAACATGAATTGAGGTTATTGTAGTATGCTGTAAATAATCATCATCTCACTTCACATGATCAATGAAGATAAGGTGGTAAGTGAATGTATGCATGCAAGTGTGCGAGAAGCAATTGCGTGAGTGTTATTCAATGTGAATTACATCTCAATCATTGTGCACCATCATAAAAAAATCATAAGGAGTATAGAAGAGTGTCTAAAACAATTCCTCATCTTATGAAAGTTGTGTAACCAACATTGAAGATTTGTAAACTTTATCTTTGTAATTTGGAAGGACTGGTGTCCTACTTATTAAGTTGGTGCTCAAATCTTTGTATTGGGGATTGGTGTCTCCAATAGGTTGGTGCTTATAAATACATTTTGGGATTGGTGTCTCTGATAGGTTGGTGCCTACTTCATATTGTAGATTCCCTTATTATATTCCTACTTTGTGAGGCTAGATTTGGATAGTAGATCCAATCAACTATTCTCACTGTGGTTTTCCCATCTTGGGTTTCCACGTATATTTGGTGTTCTCATGCGTGAATGTGTGTTTATGTGGTTGCTTGATTATTAGTATTTGTTTTGATTCAAGTTTCATGATTGGATATATGTGTTGAAGTAAAGAGTTTTAAATTGATTTGATCTATTGATTCACCCCCCCTCTCAGTAGATTGTATGCCCTTCAAACATAACCTACAATCATATGTTTTCCTAGAAGTGTTAGAGAAAATAATTTATTAGTTGCTCAAACGTGTTTATAGAGTTTTCAGGAAGTGAGAAAAACTAATTCAGTATGGTGTATTTTAACAATGGTAGGAAAATAGTTGCTAGCAAAGCATCCTAAAAGACAAAGTCATTATAGAAGGAAGTGAATGTGGAGATATGTATTTAAGGATCTCCTTTACCATTTTACTTTTTGAACTCTAACACCTCAAAACCCATTGGTAGGGAAGTAGAAAGAATATACAATAATAGAAGGCTACACATGTAATATGTAGCATTATAGGGTTGAGTGGAAGTTCTAGTCATATAAGTGAGTAATCTTTTTAGTTGGTCAACATTTTGTATAATCTAGTTTATGAGAAAATCTACAGTGTGCATGAATGTGGTAGAGGATTGTGGAGAAAAAAATGTTAAAGTAGTAGATGTAAGGGGTAAGGAGGTACCAATATTTAGAAGTCAAAAGCCAACCTAGTAGGAGGAGGATAAATTGTGGCCAGGGATGTAGTAGTTCTCATGTGCATGGTTGAAATTAGCATCAACATGGAAAGTTGTGTGCTAGTGATATGATAACGAGTCATTTGTATTTTTAAATATTGAGGTGTAGGTTGGAACATTGTCTTGGATAATATGTGCCAAGCCCTAAAAAATTCTAATGATTCAGGTTTGTTTGTTAACATATTTTGGATAGCATCATGGACAAGCACTACTTTAGAGATGATTTACCTGGCTAAGAATTCTTGATATCGATGCAAATGTTGATCTAAATTTTGCAATTGAGAATCAAAGGCTTGAAGAGTAGCCTCATGATCAAAACCCATATCCACATGAGGAGATGTTTTGGATGGGGAAGTAGCTTTCAAGGTTATTGGAGGGGATGGAGGTATCCCAATAAAAAGTGTTCATGTGAGAAGTGAGATGTAGTGCAAATAGGTGTTGTAAATGTACATGAATGTGCCTATTGTATGTTTGAAGAATTCTTCAAACTACATTACTCAAGGAGAGATTGTAATGTCCCCATTTTATGATGTCCTCTTTCGGTGGGATTGATTATGATACACTTACTATTTTTAGTAAGTGCTATTTTTAGCAGGGGGTCTGGTGCTATGCTTCTGTCCTCAGTGAGCCCTTTTGAGCTCCCCAGTTTCCCTCCGATTCAAGTTTCAGAGTGCTACTTACTATTTTTAGGACTTTCTAAAAATAGTAAGTCATCCAGGGCAGGTTGGACCCGATCAGGGTTGTCTCTCAGCTGCATTTATTAGTGGAGGCATCAGTTTCTAAGGTTGAGACATTTTAATATTTTATTTCTCCTTTGAAATTGGATTTAATGAAGTAACTTTATATTAATTGGTTGAGGGTTATGAAGGGGACATTTTGTACCTTGATGCCTAGTGCAACGACTTTAAGTCGTTTTTAAAGAGCTTTTAAAGTATTTTATATTGCATTAAGAGGGTGGACGCCTATGAAGAGAAAAGAGTTAAATTTTAAATAAAAAGCTAATGTTGGGGTAAAAAGATTTTAAATTATATCTTTTAAATGAGGTTAATACTTTGGGTGCCTAGGTGAATGAATGATTTTTTTTAAAAATAAATTAAAATAAGCTAAAGTGAAAGGGCATTGGAAATGTGAGGAGGTATAAGGGAAAAATATGTGCTTCATTTTGGATTATGCTAGGATTTTGAAACGTACATTCTCTGGAAGCTTGGCTTTGGAGGAAACAAGGGTTTGCAGGGATGGGAAGCTTTGTAGATCACACTCTTTTCGTGTTTGAAAGACAACATCAAGAGGGTTTTTGGAGGTCTCATTTAGAAGCTTCATTTGTGATTCAAAGTTGCAGATTTAGACTTTCGAGATGAAGATTTTTGATCACTTTTGAAGTGGGGTTGTTGGTTTTGGTTTGTTAAATCTTGGAATCAATTTTGGTGATGATAAAATACATTTTGGTGGTGATTTTTAGAATCCCAAAAACCTTGTCCTACATGCAGGGTTGATTCTTTTGATATATGAACATGTTAAAGCTCATGATGTCCAGAAAACTTTGGTTACTCCGAAGGCTAAAGCTAGGGAGGGTTATGAAACTGAGTTGGGTGAGGAAATGGATTCTAAGAAACCGAGGAAGAGGAGGCTTATGTTAAATAAAGATTCTGAGTTGGATAGGGATGATGATGTTGATTATGTCCCTAACTCGTATGCCTCTTTGGAGGAGGGCCCCATATCCCCTATTCAGGGTAAATCTGGGAAAAGGAAATTGGATGAGGAAGCGGGTTATACAACCTGTAGTGATGATGTGGAGGTGACTATTCCTTCTAAGGGGGACAAAGACAAAAATGATCTTTATGGGGAAGCTTCTTCTCCTCCCCCTGTGTCTAGACTTCTGTAGGATTATGAGGAGGGAAGTCATAAGAGAAGGGGTTTGAATCCTGGTCAACATCTAGAGAAGAATGCCCCTTTCTCTGTGGTTGGTGGCTTCCATGGTGAGGATGTTTTGAGCGCTGTCATTGGGTTACCTAAGCAGAAGGTCAAAGCTGTGGGTGGTGAACAAGCTGTAGGAGCTAAGAAAGTGGATGCTGAGAGGATTCAGAAGAGGATGGCTACTGCAGAGCAAATTGCCAATTCCATTCATAGGATGAAGTTTCCTGTCATTGCTGGTAAAGGTAAGGATGCTTCTGAGGATAAGGTCCATGAGAGTTCTTTTGAAGAAGATGTTGATGTGGGAAATCACATTGAAAAATTTGATAGGGAGGATCTTTCTGATGTGTTGGGTTTGGCCCGTGACAGTGCCAATGTGCTTTTTAAACTTTTTAAATGGTTCTTTCATGAGATCAATAGGAATAATGTTCGTATTAGAAGCATTGCTTGCAAGGCTGAGGACCCTTCGATCCAAAGCCAAATTGATAATTTAATGGCTGGTCTCAATACTGTTGCTAATACTGTGGCAGAGGAAACCGTCAATCTGAAACAGAGTATGGAGGAAAGAATGTTATCCCTTGAGGAGAAAATTGACAAAAATTGGAATGTGGTTATGAAGAGTGGAGAAGCTCCTAAATTCTTGACTAGGTTGGACTCTGCGATGGCTTTCTCCCCTAATAAGAGAAATAAAATTTTGTCTGTTGATGTTATGGCTGCTGAGGGTAAGCTGACTGGGGAGAATTATATTGATGCTAAGGGTGCTGCTAAAGGTTCTATTTTGAGTTGTGAGGTAAAAACTGGTGGGCCTGGGGTTAGGACTAGAAATAGACTGAAAAATCAGGCTAGGGCCTCGGGTATGGAGGTTTCTGATACTGGGGTTAAGGGACAGAAGCTTGCTGCTAGTGAGATGGAAGCTGTTGAAATTCTGAACAATATGTAGTGGTGCGTGCCATTTTTTGGCTGCTTTTTGGCTGGTGGTTTGCTCTCTTTGGGCTGATGGTTGTTTCCTTTTTGCTTCAGCTGTTCCTTTTTGTAATGGGTTATGGGCCCCTTCAAAACCCATTTTTTACCTCTAATCAAAACAAAGGCAACATACTTAGAAAATCATCTTACAAAAGTGAAAAAAATCAAAAAGAAAAATTGGGGTTGGTCATTACAGAGATATTGGGTTGTAAAACTCATAAAAGGTTTTACAACACTCAATTTACAATTCCATTAGAGTTAATAGAGATAAATTATTTAATTTTTGTGTTACTATAACAATTTCACCAAAATTTAAGGTGGAAAAGTTAGTTGCTTAAAAGAGGATTCCTTTGAAAGCTTTAAATCCACTCTTCAAATTGAGATAAACTAGCAACTTATGTTCCCATAAATCCACTTTAATTATCCTTTTTATGAAATTTTTATTATAAAAATATATATATAAATTACAAGCCAAGTACTCAATTCCAACAAACTGGTGAAAATATCCTTTTATAAATATTTTTTTAATAAAAGACATTATTGCCTGAAATATTATTAATAATACGTAATTACATAGTTTATGACAGTATATTGTTAACACGGATTGAAAAAAATTCCTTTGCTTTCGAAGAAGTCCATACAAATCCAAAAAAAAGCATAGAGGCTACACATATGTCCTTATAATAGAAAACCCTTTACCCAAAAACCTTCCATAAACAAGAGCCACTTTAAACAGACGACTGGGTCATTTCCTCCTTTAGGATTGGTGTTTATGGAGGTAAAGGAGGACGAGCTTCATGAGTAAGCAATACAAGCATGGCTTTGCAAACTTCTAGCACCCAGCCACAAAGGTTTGCACCAATTTCTGCCTTATGCACCTTGAAAGCTTCATCCAATTCCGGCTCCACCCTCTTGTGTAGAGCTCGTTTGAGATCCAAGTAAGCACAAAGGTAACCAAAGTTTCTACAAATATTTGTTTAAACATACCCTTGACTAATGCTTTCCCATTATGAAAATCATATTCTCGTAGTGCATTGCTTAAAGAGTGACCCGCAAAGAATTTATCATGGACATAATATATTGCTATTTGATAAGCTAAACCATAATGTTGAAGAAAATCCATTGCATTGGAGAGAAAAATAAATGTTACTTGAGAGGGGTATAATGGATGCAAATGACCAAGCAGAAGCTGCTCTCCAATGATAATTCATAGTGTCGACTCCACCCAAGAATAGTCAATTTTAAACACCTTAAGCATCTCAGAGGAGAAAACATCCGACTCTGAGTATTCCTATTTAAGAATCAGGATAAACAAATGCTTAATGAGCGACTTGATTTCCATGGAAGCCGTCTCTGGAAGATTCATAGAGAACTTCTCAGAGAAATTGTGGATGATAATGCCTAGTGTGTGAGGTTTGGAAGGTTTAAAAGATGATCCACATGCTTAGGGTAGTACTTGCCATAATTAGAAGTGACAAGTGATTGCCACCACACCAAAAAAATCATAAAAAGATTTGGAATTTGTAGTTGGATTGAAGGGTGGTTTGAAAAGAGAGCCATATGCTGCAGCCAATGCTTAAATTTGATGGTCGTATACTTGTATTTGAAGATTGTAATTGTAAAATACAGTAAAAATAAATATTTAACATGAAAATTTGACCGTATATATATACTTTTATTTTTAAATTTTTTAATAGAAACTTCTTTTATGCTTTAATAAAAGAATAAAAAATTCTTTTTTTTAAAAATGCAAACTTCTATTGTTGAAAAAACAAATCTCAAATTTTTAGTTTTTTTAAAGATTCTTAATATTTTTGAGTTTCTTTTATTCTAAATACATTTTGAGTTTCTTTAATAGATTTTTTTATAAAAAATAACAATCTTCTCCTTCAAACCATTTTTTTGTTTTACTAGTGCAAAATATTTCATTTTTCTTTTATTAATCTGGTTTTAAAGTTTAATCTTCATTATCCAAACTCGAGCAGAGACAAAGCAAAAAGTCAGAAAAGGAAAGATTTTTTTGCACACTTACAACTTACAACAAAAAAGAAAGAAGATTTGCAAAAAGTAAAGAGATTTTGCTGCACAATTACAACTTACAACAAAAAAGAAAACAATTTTGCTGCACAGTAAGAAGAGTAAGATGATTTTCATTTTATTTCTTTTGTTCTTTTAAAAAAATAATGATTTACATATCTTAAATATTAAAATTTTGTAATAGTTTACCACAATAAAATTAAACATTGTAGATTTTTTTTATCAAACATTTTGGATGGCATTTAATAATATTCCATGATTTTTTTTGTTTTGATCCAACCACTCCAACCCCCTCTAAAAATAATTGTCATGCAGTAAATTTTTTTTGACTTGTAGTAAAAAAAATAATTGTCATGCGAAAGGCAATAATTAAGACTAAACCATAGAAAAAAAATTCATGATGGGCAAGGTGGACTGTCAAATTTAAGCCCTGCGGCCAACCAACTGAATGTATGATAAGACGTCAGAAGTTGTCCTTCACACGTGGAGGATGAGAGGTGTGGTGGAGTGATTAAATCAGTAGATCACTTGAAATATTACAAAGTATGATTCCCAAATCAACTACAATGCATGTTGCCATTGTGGCATATAGATCCTACTTGTCAACACAAGAAAATAAGTGTTAGTACTACCCCCTTTTACAGATAAATTATTATGATTATTTATTAGGAGAAAGAAACATTGATAATCGAGAACATGCAATCCTTATCTAAAAGCCTCTAACATGAACATTAACATGTCATGTGTACATCTTCACATCATGCTCTCATCCAATCTAAATGCAAAGTAAATTTTTTTGTTAGGGATAGATGTACTTCCTATATGCACAAAATGTAAAAGAAACAAATTAAAGTAGGTATAGTTCTCAAAATAAAATAAATGATAGTGAAATTAACTATTCAAATATTTGTCCAAGCACATTGATGGAGCTCTCTTTGGGTGGTGTTGTGGTTTTTCAAAATTTCTAAAGGCGAGAATTGCTAGTGCTGAGGATTGCATTAATGGTGGCGGTTCTATTGAAGGTGTAGGGGTGTCAGAAGGCTGTTTGGTTGATGGTTTAGTTGGCGGGTCCTCTTCTTTGGTAGTTACGAAGGTGCTTGAGGTTTCTTTGAAATCTATTGCTGATGGTACTTGCAACGGTCTTGTGGGATCTCCTAAAGCCTCATCTATTGGGGGTTTGTCATTCGGTTATGTACTCGAGATTCCTGTTGGGGATGGCATTGCTAATGATCAAAGGCATGTTGAAGTCTTTTTAGAAGGGACCAATTGGTCAAAGCGTTTTGGTACTAAGCCAAAGGACAAGATCTCTTCTCCTTTAATGGATTTTTTTGCTAACCCAAGTGCTGGTGAGTATTCTATCTCCATTCTTGATTGCATTATTGAGAAAAGCCTCGAGTCCATGGACTTGTAGCTGGTTGGGAAGTTTCTGAGCCCTCGCCCAAATATTGAATATGTACGCAATCTTTCTCTTAAACACTGGAGGCTTAAGGGCCAAGTTGAAGTGACAGCTATGGAAAAGGGTATTTTCTCTTTCTCTTTTACTTTTGAAGAAGACTTGTTGAATGTCCTTTCTGGAGGCCCTTGGCTGATTGAAAAATCTACACTAGTCCTTAAGAAGTAGGAACTTGGCTTTAATCCAAGTTCTTGCTCTTTCCCTTCTGCGCCAGTTTGGGTGCATTTTCTTGGGCTTCCCATTGAATTTTGGGATGAACACATTTTTAAGGGGATTGCTAGTACCTTTGGTTGTCTATTGTCTATTGATAAGATGAATGCATCAAAGAAGAGGTTGGGGTATGCATGCTTTTGTGTGATTTTTGATCAATCTACTAATTTTCCAGCCTTGGTGAAGATCAAATCTAAGTTGGGAGTTTGGAATTAGAAAATGGAGTTTGAATCTGTTCCATTTGCTTGTTTTCACTGCAAGAAAGTGGGACATTGGGTGAAGAAATGTCCGTTGAAGACCAAAAGTCCTCAAAAAGAGCTTCTTCCTCCCCTTAAGGTTTGGAGGGAAATGGGGAGGAGCTCTGAGCAATTAGTTGGTGGCTATGAACTTGTTGTTAATGATGGTGGCTATGGTCCTGTTGATATTGATGGCGGATTTGGTCTTGTTGTGCGGAGCTGCCCTAGTTCATATTTTGAAAAAACTGTGGATGTTTCTGCAAGGGTAGAAGTGTTGGTTAAGGAATTAGTGATGTGTCTTGGGGCTGATTAGTAGGTGGTTGTTTCACCTTCAAATAATAAGATTGTTGAAACACCATGTAAATAGTTGGCTCTCCATCCTAAAGCTGGTCTGAAGGCCGATTTTGAAGTGATGGTTGAGGAGTCTATCGTTTCTTTTGCTTCCCTCAAGTGTGGGTTAGGGGATTCTCAGATCATTCCTTTGGATGCTATAGTGTTTGGTAGTGATGGTGTTAAGGATTCTGCTAATCCCTTTATAGAGGAAGTTCTCACCTCTTCTATCATGAATTGTAGTATTTCCCAGCCTATGGAGTCTGGGGAGTCTCCTCATACTTCAAATAAGACTAGAAATAGGAAAAAACCTGTGTCTCCTTTGGGAATGTCAAATAGGAACTGTCAAAGAATGGATTGTGGCTCTAAGCTGAGAGGAAGAGGCAAACTTATGTTACAGTAGCTCCAGGAGAAGGAATGTAAATTAGACATTGCTAAAGGTTCATAGAAGACCTTGTTTGAGATGTGCTCGAAAGGCACTTCTCATAACTTTTAATGAAGATCCTTTCTTGTAATATTAGAGGATTGAATAATCCTCATAAATAGGATCTCCTTGCCAATTTGGTAAGAGATCACAGACCTGATATCATTCTTATTCAGGAGACTAAAATGGTTGTTGAGAAAGTGGAAAAGATTAAGAATAGGTTGTTTGAAGACTAGGTTTTAGGATTTTGATGCTGAGGGAGCCTTTGGAGGTGTTTCCACTTTTTGGAATCCGAAGGTTGTGAAAGGTGTGGCCCTATTTGGGAAGGTGAACCATATTGATACTTCTTTCCAAAATACTAAGGATAATTTCTCTTGGGTTATTTCAAATATTTATGCCCCTAATTCGAAATGTACTAGAAAATGTTTCTAGGAAGGTTTGAATTACTTTAAATCTCAATTTCCTTTTCAGAATTGGTTGGTTATAAGGGATTTTGACTCCTCCTTGAATGATGTTGATAAGTTAGGTGGATCGTAAGTGGTAGATGACATCAGATTTGACTTAATGAGTTTCATTAATGATAACACCTTGTTGGATGTGGATCTTTGTGGGGCTTCCTATACTTGGTCTAATAGAAGATCAGGGGATGTAATCATCCAAGTTAAGCTAGACCATGCTCTTCTTTACCCTAGTTGGCTTCTCTCTTATGATTGCTCTCTTTTAGTGCTCACTAGAGTTGGGTCAGATCATTTTCCTATTTCCTTATCTGCAGACTTGTTGGGAAGAAGGAAATCTCCCCCTTTCAGATTTAAGAAGATGTGGGTTTGTCATCTAGGCTTTAAGAGATAATATTGTTGCCTAGTGGAATATTGGTGTGGATGGTTCTACCATGTACAAAGTGGCTAAGAAGCTTGCTTCAGTTAAGCATAACATTCAAAAATGGAATAAGTTCTCTTTTGGTGATATCTTCTAGGAAAAGGCTTTGATTAAGGATGAGCTTAACTCTTTGCAGCAAAATATTCATAATTCTGGTCACTATCTTGATGTTCTTCATCAATAGAGTAGTCTCTTATCTAAGCTACATAACATTATTGCTAGGGAAGAAGAATTTTGGAAATAAAGATCTAGGGCTATTTGGCTTCAAAGTGCAAATAGAAATGCTCGGTTTTTCCATCTTTCAACTTTGAAGCATAGAGCCTATAATCAAATTAGTAAGATTGTTCAAAATGGTTAGGTGTTAGAAGCGGAAGATGAGATCAGGAATGCTACTTGATCCTTCATTATTGATTTATTATCTATTGGTCATCCTTTGGACCCTATTTGTCAAGAAATATTTTTGAATGTTATACCTAATATTGTTTCTGCTGATCTGAACAAGAAGTTGGCTTGTATTCCTTCTGAAGAGGAAGTTAAGAAGGATATCTACCTTTTAAGCTAATTGTCTAGCGTGGGAGATCCTAGAGAGGGGGGAAGTGTGTCCTTATATTTTGAAGCTTCACAGTTTTGATTCTCAAGTCTCCAAGGACTTTGTCAATGGTTGGAATAATAGGGTGTTGCATGTTTTTGGTGTGGAGGTTAACATTATAGAGGATTTTATTGGTGAAGTTACAGCCTTACCATCTAAGGGGATGCAATTCTACCGAGATTGTTTGGCTTTGAATTCTACTTTGGCCAATTTTTTCAAGGGAAGTGAAAGGGAAAATCTTAGGTCCTTGGCATGTGGTGGGAATGACCGCCTCTCCATTAAACCTATCTTGAGGGATGTTGCTATGGCTATCATGAGGTACTTCATCTTAGATAACATATTTTATGCTGTTAAACGATTTTAGGCACAATAAATTGGTTTCTTTTCCCTATTATTTGTTGCTTTCATTGGAGAATGGGATCTTGGAGTATAGAAAGAACCCCTCTAAGCCCTTTCTGCATGAGGGGATTATGTTTCTAATCATGGAGCATGTTAAAGTCAAGTTTGTTCCTGTTGTTCCTAAGGATCCTAAAGGTCACGAGCTTAAGGGTGCCCAACCTGGTTATGACACATGGATTTCTATTGATGAGGAGATAGTGGATGATGAGGTGGGGTCTTCTCAAGAGATTTTAGCCTCTATGGAAGTTTGTGGTAAGTAGCCTAAGAAAAAACCTAAGACCAAGGCTCCTCAATCTTGGTTGGGGGGGTCACACACTGATATGAAAATTAAGGGGTCTCCTTTTGATTATGATAAGAAAGTGGCTAAGGGGAAGAGAGGGAGTAAGGGTCCTAAAGAGCAAGTGAAAGATAGAAGATTGGTTGGGGATGGTGATAAAGGGGTTGAGGGGAATACTACTCTTCCAAAATTTTCAGGGGTGGTTGCTTCTATTGGCTTGGATAAAGGGAAGGGTGGTGTTGAAGGTGAGAAGGGTCAGCTAGAGTTGTTGGCAAAAACTATTGCTCAAAAGAAAAGGGATGAGATTGAAGTGGTTGGTTTGGATGGTTTTCCTGTTGGTGTTGAGTTGTCAAGAAAAGCTAAGGTGTCTAAGGATCAACCTAAGGGGCCGACTTGTCTTAAGGAGGAACCTTTCATTTAGGAGAAGCTTTATTTGGATGATGTATTCAAATTGGCTAAGGATGAAACAAGAAAACCCTTCAATATGTTCAAATGGGTTCTTTTAGAGGTTAAGGAAATTAACATTAAGTTGAATTCGTTGGCTGAGTTCAATGTTGAAATGGCCAATACTAGAAAAATGAAAATGATAGTGTACATCAGAGTTAAAAAAATGAATGTTGTGCTTGATAAGACGATGAAGGATGCTGCTAATTTGGGTAGGGATCATGAGTCTAGACTGGTTTCCCTTGAGGAAAAAGTCACTAAAATATGTGAGGATCTAAGTACTATTGTGTAGGTCAGCATCAAGTCTCTCCATACTAGTGCTCAGGGGCTGACTGTCCTGAATGAGAAAGCTTGTAATTGGTTTGGTAAACCACTTGTTGTTGGGGGGGAATGTTCAGGAGGTTAAAGAAGATGATCATAAAGTTTTGATGGAGAAGAGCTTGGACGTGGGCCCTAACATCAGAACTAGAAGTAACATGAAGAAGGGTGCTGCCATTCCTACTCGGGAGTTGGAAGATGTGATAGAGATGCATGAGAATGTCATCTCTAGTAATCTAGAAGCAACTAGGATTTTAAAGAATTTATAGTAGTTTCTATTTTTGGGCTTCTTTTTTGTTGATTGTTTGCTTTTGGTTGGGCTTTGTTGATTCTTTGAAAATTTTTTTTGGTTAGTGGCTGCCAAGTTTTCTTATGTCTTTCTTTTGCAGCCTGTTCTCGTTGTACAGGGTTTTAGGATCCCTTCAAAACCTATTTTTCTGTTAATAAAAAACTATTCAAATATTCAAAGTAAATAACTAAAACACTAGAAGAAGAGCTGAAAAAGGTATCACCAAATAATGTTGCTCTTTCTCCAATATAAGCCTACAACAATAACAAAAGAAGAAAATTATTTTTGTAGTTGTTAAAAGGCTTCCCTAAGTCAAAGCCCCATTTTGGTATTTCTACCTCCACAATAGCCTAGCTTTTTTGCAATATTTGAAATGAAAAATGACAATGCTTTTAATTGAAAATGAGAGCAACTCAAATAGAGATTAAATTTCAAACACACTATAATAGCACTTAATATTTTGTAAATAAAAAAAAGAAAGGTAGATGAGGAGAAAGGGAACAATATTGTAGGAAAAAATTCACATGAAAGCTGTAAAACTACCAAGGAGAGTGTTTTTTCCTTGTTTCTATTGTCCACTACAATCCCACAAAGATATTGCTTAAAAAATGTTGAAGAAAATCATATGTAAATAGATGGTATAGTTGTATATCTTGTTATTCTTTTCTTGAAGATGATAGAGATTCTTGAAAAAATGAAAAATGAAAGTTAGAAGTGAAAAAATCCTACTTGAGAGCCAAGATGGAAAGTTTCAAGTTGGGATGTGTTTCAAACTCACATGTAAAGTTGTTATTTTTCTAATTGTTTGTGAGACTAGAGGGAAGTAATGCTCAAAAAACCACTAGAATCACAAATTTTCATGACATTACTATTTCATGCGGACATCCTTGCATTGTGCTCCTATCAAGGAAAATTTGGACTCAAAAAGATTAGATTACCATAAAGATGCTAGGAATACAAAATCCAAGTGAAAATATTTTGTAATTGAGACACTATATTAGAGAGCTGAAGTGAGGACTCCATGCAATGTGAAATTGCATAGGTATGAAATTTTTGACACTACACTATGAAGTTGAGGTTTGTATTGCTTCAATTGTTGTTGTTTATACTTTATATTTTTTTCATAGTTTAGTAGCTCCTTGATATCTTTCTTCATTGGTATGGAATACTTGGGAAATTATTTTGGAGATTGGCAATGAGAGATGTTTTAGAGTGGTATTTTGCATATCATTTCTATGTTTCCTTGATACTATGCAATATAAGAGTTAGCCACATCGTCTATGTGAGTGTTATAGGTGGACTTGTTAATAACTTGATCTAGTTTTCAGATTTGACATTATCTATGCAATGGGAACTTTGGAATGTATGTATGTTCTATATGAAGGGGACCTCTCTTGGAATGGTTACGCTTTACTACAATGTTAAGATGCTTCATATGTTTTTTTTGCATGTGTGTGTGTGATGTTACCTTTGAGATTTCTTTTTGCAAGATGGTGGATATACATGGCCTTGGTTGTAGATTTTTGATTGATATGTTGATATCATGAAGTTCTACCTATATTTTTTTGTATAACTTGGTTTGATTTATGGATGAACTAGCAACTTTCTCTGGTTTCTATTCTAGGCAGTATGAGTGAGGTAGCCACTTTGAACAATTTTTTACCATTTAAATTTGGTGCTTGTGTTCATGTATAGATTGGTGTAGGATTTAGTGATAGTTGGTATGTTTCACCTTAGCACAACCCTTTTCCTATCATAGTTTGGTCCAATAAAGGATAAGAGGAGTTCTTTCCTAAGATGCTGGCTATCTTGGTTGTTACTACAAGTATCTTTTTGGCGTACAAGAGTATGTTGAAGAATTAGATGGTACATGGTTTTATAAGGAATGTTATCCCCATATTTCTTATTCCTATAGGTATATTTATAATTTATGATTTCAAGTGGGAGAATGTTAGGATTTATGTTCCATCTACCTTGTAAATATTATTTTATTTTAAATATTTTCAATATCCTTGGAAAGTGTCTCTAGGTACTCAAAGTGTTATTGGAAATTAATTTGTAATGTTTAAATCCAAATATATTCATAATGAGGGAGAGGCTCATTGGTTGTGGTAAATGTGACTTGTGAAGAAAAATATATTTCTTTAAAGTTTTACCTACAATTTGAATGCTTAGGAAAGAGGTGATGACTCTTGAGTTCCAAACTTGTTCATTCAAGCATTACCTAGGTTGGGTACTTGGGAGAGTGAGGAAAAGGACATTTTGGATGTTTTAGAATGTGTTTTTTGTCATTCTCCTTGTTGGGCACTTGGGAGACCAAGGATAAAGTATTTTGGGATGTATTTGTGTTGATATTTCACACTCTAAGAGGTAATCCAGAGTTGAAAATGGAAGAGCCATTTTTGGTGCCATATTTGGTTGTAATTCTATATATTGGTGTCTTGGATAGTGGAAATACCAACATATCACAAAAAAAGTAAAGAGATACATATCTAAAAGAGAATAATACAAGGAACAAGTTACATGAATGGGGTAAAGAGTTGGATGTGTTTATATTTATTAACATGTACATAGGTTCTTCTAGATTGGAGAAAATGAGAATTAAAGTAAAATTGTATTGTACTATTATTTTTCAAAGTTAAAAAGTGCTTTGCCTCTTTTCTTGGTGGAATTTTTTTTTCTTCTCAAAATGGTTTCTCCACGTAAATACTATGTTTTGTGTTATAATACTCATGTTTTCCGATGTTTGTATATGTGGATTTAAATCCATTAATTATCTTCACGGTAATTAAAGAATACAAACACTTAATTTTGGATTTGTATATAAACTCTAGATTTCTATATTTAAGTATTCTAAGCCTTGCATCTCATGAATTGGTATCATAACTTGATGTTAAACAATTGTATTAAAGATTAAAAATTTCCAACAAAGGTGGATGACTAAGGAAGTCTTTGATACTACCTTATGTTTTTGGAAGGTTAACCATTTGAGAAGCATAAAGTGGTAGAGTTTTTATGAAAACATATGGAAAATTGTACATCGATATCACTATTTATTTTCTCAAGCCAAGGAGAAAATTCTAGAACCATATAACATCTATCTCAACTATTACTAGTTAATAGCTATCTTCAGTACATAGGGCCTTGTACATGGCCATCCAAGACTAGTAGGGCCACCCAAAAGGTGAGGGATTTCTAATTGTCTTCCTAGTTCTTAAAAATATCCAAATTAGGTCTATTTTCATGAAATTAGAGTTAGATCACCTTTAGAACATTCACAAGCCATCCATGATTAGAAATTTCCAATTTACTAGTTATAATTGAGTCATTTTATCAATTTGATTTGAAATCTAATACTTTAGATTTTGCGCTTATTTATAGGACTAAATTGTAGATAAAAGCATGAAATGACATTGTATATCCTTCATAGAATCTATAACCAACCTTGTTGATTCCAAGTAAGATCATTCCACAATTAGGTGAAACCATTTTGATCCCACATGCTCACTTTCCTTAGTATTCATATGTTAATCATTTACTATTGATAAAATCAAATTTTCCATGTTGTGGTAGGTGATAAACAATAAAAAATATAGGCCAAACCAAACCTAGAAAGTTACAAATTCTCATACTATACTCAAGCAATGTCACCCAATAGGTCATCTAGTAGTAGAAGGGCTACCTGCTAGGCTACCCTATTGGCCACCATAGTAATAGAAAGCTCCAAATTTTCAATACCAAAAGTAGAATGAGGTTTCCAACACTTTCCCAGACTAGTTGAATTCATTCTAGGTACATCTAGAGCCCCTAATTTATTGTTTTCAATAACATAGTT